>JAPYYW010003029.1:0-29900 GCA_030522545.1 Cremastinae sp. A BG-2022a
TTGTCCTTATGTGTTAACTTGATGTAAAATCATTAGTTGAAATTTCTTGAGACAGAATTTATTCAAAAATTGTACAGATCTTCGTTAGCATTGTGTTAACGTGTTTGCAAAATTGAAAAAGGCTCAACCATGTAGTTATTTAGATATTAATTATTAAAAATTGATACTTTTTACATGGGCTTTTATGGGAGATTTGAAAAAGCAACGATTTTCAGTGTATAATATCTCGATTTCTAAATGGTGAAGCTTTGTTAAATTTGACACACGTTTTCATATGAAATTAAAGAAGACCTGTGCAAATTTTAAAGAAAATCTGTCTTAACACAATCTATTCAAAATTTTGTCCTTATGTGTTAACTTGATGGAAAATCATTAGTTGAAATTTCTTGAGACAGAATTTATTCAAAAATTGTACAGATCTTCGTTATAGCATTGTGTTAAAGTGTTTGCAAAATTGAAAAAGGCTCAACCATGTAGTTATTTAGATATTAATTTTTAAAAATTGATACTTTTAACATGGGCTTTTATGGGAGATTTGAAAAAGCAACGACTTTCAGTGTATAATATCTCGATTTCTAAATGGTGAAGCTTTGTCAAATTTGACACATATTTTTATATGAGATTAAAGAAGACCTGTGCAAATTTTTAAGAAAATCTGTCTCAACACGGTTTTGCGGTTGTATTTTTTATTTTACCATTTTTGATTAATATTCTTGGCATTTAATCCGTAAATATTCTTGATACTTAAAGGAAATTACATGAAAAATATATTGTATATAAAGCTTTTACAGATAAATATTTCGTTGAAAGTTGATCAGTTGACTTCCGTTGTCGTCAGCTCGCGTTATCAATTTTTTGAGGTTAGGCATAGAGGATGTTCAACATTAATATTGCAAATATTTCGAAAATTACTTGGATAAACTACGTTTTTTACGACTCTATATAAATCGTTGACATTTAATCAAAAACTTTATCAAAATTGTTAAAAATGCATATTTTGAAATTAAATTACTCATTCAAATGATTGATTACCTATATAATTTTTTTTCCTTTCTGTACAGATTTATTAAGTCTACAACATATATTTTTAAAAGATTCTTATCTAATAATACTCATTAAATTTTATTGTTTCTTCTCGCGGAAAAATTCTTGCATTTGTCCTCATCTGAGTATAAACAACAAAATTATGGCAAGTTTTTCATATTTATTCTCGATAGTGTTTAAACAATTATGTATGTCAGTTTGACAAAATTGTCTGAAAAGTGTGTTTAAATTATGTTAATCGATATATTAATAAAAGTCAACAATAGAAAAAAATTGATGCACATTTCAATATTTCTTCAAGATAAATTTCTTATAAATTTCACAGTGGCATCAATCATTAATTATACTTCAATTTTTTTTTAATTGTATGTTTTTTATAACAAGGGAGAAAGTTCGAGTGTTAATCGAATTTAAATTATTTCAGATTCAATTTAATTTATTGAAATAAATTAAAAATAAGGCGTTTTTAATCAAATAAATTTATGCAAACGTAGTGGGAATATAATTCTTTTTGGAGACATGAGTGCCTGGAAGGCAAGATGTCGGCATAGCTGATGGTTTTCGATATTTCGGCTGTGTCACATCCAGCCACTCAAACACTCGGCTACCATCGATGTAAAGCCTCGAATTATATTCTTATAATAAAATAAAAGCAATATTTGCTATTTTTAATTAATTTCGTACACTATAATTTCAAAAATTCAAACAAGCGAATAGAACGACGATAAAATAGGAATGTATGTTTTATACTCATGATAACAATCAATTCTGACTTATTATCTGTACGTAACAAAGAATACTGTTTTACCGATTAAAAAACAATTTTGAAAAAAAATTACAAAATTGTCTTCCCACGAATTAAAAAAAAAAGCGCAATGCTAAAAGTCCCGTCTCGCTAATTTTCGCAAGATATTGTTAATGAACGTTAAATTAACGTTAAGAAAAGAACTTTCGTTCGCATCGATGTAAAAACTGTAAAAAGCAATTTACTTCTGAAGATATATATATATATCGTTTTATATATATATTTTAAATGGCCGCAGAAAATACAAATCTGTACTTCGTAGTTTTCGCGTGCGATCTTGAATTATAGAATGTGAGGACGATCGGATATTTGTCAGGTGAATAACAGGTGTAAGATAATGTCAAGCTTTTTGAGATTTGTGGCTTTTTTATGGAGAAGTGGCCGCGGCGGTGCGCGTGGCAAAAAACTCAGTGCGCATGCGTGACCACGTATGTACTCATACGCGAGAGAGCGCGGCGCGTCGTTAGTTTTTGGTCCCGACTGTCCAGTCAGTGGCTCGTCGAACAACACACCGAGTTCTCGCACCATTGAGCAATTCCAAAGTGCCTTACGGGTGTTTTTATTTTTATTTTTATTTTTTTCAATAAATAACGCATCACTTGTCCGCGTTTTTTTTTTTACGTTTAAACAAATATTGATTCAACTTTTATCGGCACATCGTAAAATCTCGCATTTATCGGTATTTCTGCTCGAAAGTGCACGTTTTATTTCCGCGTTATGTCGTCCGGTGGGTGGGAAATTGTTGGTAAAAAGAATAAGGACAAAAACAATGGTAAAGCCGCGAAATTGACGAAAGCGGAAAAAAAAAACTTTATCATCAATTCGCCAAAGCTTGAAGACTTTCGTAAGTATATTTTATATTTTCGGAGTATTGCAATAACCTCGTATTTCCATACGTTTTATCGTATGTTTTTTCATTGTTAAATGAAAAAAAATACTAATTTTTAATTTATCGAATTAATCATTCGTTCAGATGTCTATTAAAATTGTTTATTTTTCATTATTGTTTTATAATAATTTTAAAAATTTATAGAGTACTCATTTTTGTAATTTTTTAATTGCAGTGCCTTTGAACGAAGTTAAATCTCTGTACGATAGTCTAGATGGCAATAAGGAGAATAAAAAGCCAGCTAAGGAAAAAGATGGCAAATCCAAAGAGAACGAGGAGAAAAAGAAGCAACAGAAACTGAAGCAACAGCAGGCTGAAAAAAACAAAAGCAAGCAGCAGCAACAAAAACCGAAGGAAAAGCCAAAGTCGACTGAAAAAAGTTCCTCTGGAGTAAATAAAATTGATCAAATATCAAGGATGCCGTTTTGAGAATGAAACCGAATAATGAAAATTTTATCTTTTTCCAGATAACCGTGGAAGAGTTGAATAACATTTTGGAAAGCGACAAGGTCAAGTTCCCTGACGCTCCCTTGATATGGCTGAAGGATTTAGTTTCCTACTTGGACGCAAAGCTGCCGGCGGAGAAGGCAGATCCCGGTTTGCTATCAAAGCCGGAAGCTTATCCTCTGAGTCTTCTGTCCAAGAACGTTCGCTCGCTTCTGGAGAAAACTATAAAAGCGGTGGGCTCGAAAAACGCACAACTGTGCTGGGAAGGCACGCTGATGACCATGATAAAGAACATAACGAATGGAACTTCGGACACTGGCTGCAAAATCTTTCTGCAGCTACTGGCTCAAAGCGATCCGCACATGACAATAAGGAATAAGCCAAAATTGGAGAGTCTGAGAAATTCTTATCAGAATAAAAAACCAGTCGGACTGTCCCTACTGTGGGCTTTTGCCCAGGCTGGAAAGAGAGATCTCTCGGTCGGGCTGACTGTCTGGAACGAGGTAATGACGCCCCTCCTCGAAACGAGAAGCTACGCTTCTTACGTCGTCAAGATACTGAACGATCTTCTAGTCGCTCCGGAAAATTCCGCTGGTCTTACCAAAGACTGGTATCTCCACGTTCTGAACGTCTTTTGCCTAACGAAAACGAATACTCCGACTTCCGCCGAAAAAGACATCAATGTCTGTCTGGAGAACTTGAGGGTAATTCGAACTCGAGATCATTTCATCCCAAAAGATTTCTCCAAAATCCAAAATTTTATTTTTTCATGGTATTTTTAGTTAAGCATGGCTCGGAGCGGTACGATAAACTTTCAAGAAATGTTCGAGACTCTGCTAAGAGAATTAACGCCAAAAACGACTGTTCAGTACCGAAATGAGATTACGAAGGGCCTCGTCTCCTGTTTGGAAGCCGATTCTCGATGTCTGTCCGTCTGGACAAACTCTTATTCGAAGAATCTCTACCAGTCGGATCTCTTGCTAAAACATCTTCGTAAGTGCAAAAAAATAACTCCATCGCCAAAAAAAAAAAGACTTTGCTCATCGACGGTGAACACGTCGTTCAAATTTTATCTCCTTTACTTCAGTTTCCGAATGGATAACCCTGCGCTCGAGAATTGATGCGAGAGTTCTCAAGGAGAGCCTGATAAACCTGCGCGAGTGCTCGGTCGCTCCGAAAAAAGGAAAGGAAGAGAGCCTGAGAAATTCGTGCGACAAAACGTTAAAAGTGAGTCCATCGAGTATATAATTCGCGCGAAAAAGAAAAAACAGACATTTTTTTTTCTCGTCGCAAGCTCGTCGTCCATTATTTCGAATTCCCGCTCGAACGTTCGCGTGCGCGAAACTTCCGGCGCGGAGCGAAAAAAAATCCCCGGAAGCGGGGATGCAATTTCCGGCTCGATAAAGAGCACCGGTTGCGTCATCGCATTCAAAGTAACACCGATGTAATGTTAATACGTCGGCTCTTTTATATATACAATTATAATCGTTAGCCGGCAAATTGGCCCCTTGAACTTTGACAAGCGTTTCACCCCCTCCACGAGAACCCGACGACGGGGGGAGGGGGGGGGAGGGAGGAAGGGGAAGGCCCGAGCGTAAAAAACGCGAATGGACGTCGCAGTTGACGACCAATCGGTCCGACACGTCGAAACTCTTTGACGCGAAAAAAAAAGAAGACACGACGGTTCGCTCACCTGATTCGGATTCCCGTATCGTTCTAATTTCGTACGGATTCTCTCTCTCTCTCTCTCTCTCTTTTTTTTCCTTCCATCAACGACTCGGCCATCGTTGAGATTAAATTTATCGGTACCTTTTGTCGCGCTTCTACGGGGAGTGTGAGTAAAAAATTCACGATAATTGTCTGTTTTACCGTCCAATTTTCTAACGCGAAAATATGAAGGCAAACGCGCTATTTGGGGGACGAACGAAACGTGCGCGGCGATTAAAAAGAGCTCGCCGTGTATTTTCACCGGGGAAAGAATAATTGTAATGGCAGTACGTTTTAAAGCTAAATTTGGGCAGTACGTCAACTGTACTCTTCACTTCTCTACTCTTGACATTATTTTTTCGTATTTCATCTTGAATGTGGCTGCTATAAAAAAAAATGGACTATTTTCCAAATTTAATGTAAAATATGGTCTTGAGTATAGAAGTGAAGAGTAAAGTTAACGTACTGCCCTAAATTTGGCTTTTTAAAACTGCACGGGAGTTTTTTTTTGAGTAAAATTATTCGAAAAATGGTCAATTTTTTTTAAAGCAGCCAAATTTAAGATGAAATATGAAAAAATATGGTTATGAGTGGTGAAGTCAAGAGTACCGCCGCAACGACCTGTGCACCGAGACGAGAAGAAATAATCTGTCGAGCAAAAGACATTATCCATCAAACGCGATTACGATAAATTCCGTCCCGCAGCGACTTATTCCTGCATGTTTTTCCAAGCGCTGCTTCGTCCCGACGCGAAATATTCAAAAATATTCGCAAGGATTCGAAAACGAAGAATAACGCGAGAGAAAACACGACGAGGAAAAATAAAAGGAAAAGGATCGCGTCGATAAAACAGTTACAATTTTATTCGTCGAGGAAATAGGCGCGCGTCGCGTAATTTTCCTCGTTACCTCTTTTTTTTTCCATCGTTTTCACTGGTTGGGTTAGAAAATTGGAGGAACGCGCGCCCGCTGGAATAGGAGGAACTCCTGTATCGATCGCACGTTGTCGCTTCTCCCCCCCTCCCCCCGCTCTCTTTCTCTCTCCTCGCGGTTAAATCTGCTCCCGTGTCGTTTCCCCCCCCCCCGCCCGCCCGTCGCGTAGCCGCTCTGTCGGAAACCTCTGTATGGTTTCGACTTTCAGTAGTTTTGACGACAACGCGGCGACATCGCTGCCCGATTTTATTTTCTTTCCCCGATACACTGACGGCTTTCTCGGCTCTGCAAGAATCTCGCAAACGTATTTAGACATTCCTTAGCACGTTTGTATGTAAACTTAAACACGTTTGTGTGTAACTTGGGCACGTATACGTACATTTATGCGCGTACACACGTATTATCGTAATATTGCGTTTGTATGAATATCTCGATTCTTTCGTCTCTTCTCGCCTGTCACACGAATAATTACAATACGCGACGTGTCGGACACAAAGAGAGATAAATAAACTCTCCGTGACAAATTGAATTTTTAACGCTTTCGACGACGAACCTTTTCCTCGCTCATTATTTGTTTATATTTTTTTATTTTTCGATCGCATTTATTTCGTATTTCGTAAAATTTGGAGCGTGTGTTTTTGCGCGGAAATTATTGAAAAAAAAAACGGTGTCGCGCTGACGAATGCGGTAAAGAAGGTTCGTTTATAAAGTTTTGCGCGACAATTTTCAGACTCTCATCCAGAAAATGTCCGCCGCTAAGAAAAAAGAAAGCTCGTTTCCATTCAAAACTGGAATAATCGTTCTTCTCGTTCTGATCGGAGCTGTCATTACGTACGATTGTCAAAAACATGGCTCCTTCGAAGGTAAACACGATAATCTTACATGATAATGAAATGATTGAAAATAAATATATTTTTGTTCACGATAATTGATTATTCGCAGCATCGAGTACTGGAATATTTTTGAAAAACAGCGGAATAACGAGTCATGCTAAAAATGGGTACTCCGTTCTTGTCAACGGCAAAGACAAATCGCTTGCTTATCTGGAGTCCAATTTCCCAGAGTTTTATAAGATTGCTGCGGAAACAACGGACAAATATGTCAAGCTCTTTGGCAATTTGTATCTCATTGCAAGGAACGTTGTAGTCAAGGGTTATCTCAACTTGGCGAATTACGCCGCAGAGAGGAAACCTCTGGTCGTAAACAATGTAAGATTATTTTTTTAATCGATCATTGATTTATCGATCTGATATCGTTCGAGGACTTTTTTTTCATCGCGAGTCTCTTTTTCAGATCGAATATTACTTCCCTGGAATGCTGGACACATTGCACAAGAGGAGCCTCATCGAAATTGAGAGAGTGAAAACTTATTCCGCCATAATCCAGGAACAAGTTATCATTTATTCCGTAAACTGTGTCAGGTGGATGGAAACGAATGTTTTCGTGTAAGTAAAATTTCGTTCACATTTAGCTACGTTTTTCACGATTTGTCGATTTTTTTTTCACCGACAAAATATCTTTTTTCAGAGGTAATCTCAGTCCAAAGAGTATGCGCGGATACGCGACGCAAGCGGTGGAAACAACGCAACAATTGGCGAGTCAGACTTACGACTGGGTGTACGAAAAAGTTCAGACTCTGTCGAAGATCCACTGATGAGGAAAAAAATTCGAGAGAGAAGGAGAAAAGATAAAAACGAAAAAAAAAAATAACAATAAAAGAGGCAAGAAAATAAACTACTGCAAGAACGAGATAAAAATTTCTGCGTCGGCGAAGCGTCGTCTGGAACGAGCCCTTTGATCTAACCGACGTCGGGTCCGTCGGGGCATCGAAAAGAGAAACATCTTTGTACATCCTGGCATTTATTTCACTTTTTTTTTTAACGAACTCTGCGAAAATCGGGCAAGGGCTGCGTCGTTCGCATTTATTTGCCATTAAATCGCCATCCGTACCTGTGATATTTAACAGAATACAGAATTAAGCGGTGTCTACAGAAACAAATTATTATTTATCGTATTCTTGAAAAAAAATATCGGCTCTCGGCTCGGGATACTTTCTCGGCGTTGCGGACCCTCGTACTTTGTGAATAACAAATATGGCAGCTTCGAGTCGCAGAGCTTTATGATTTTCCAGCAGCCCGGAAACCCGAAAGCATAGTATTTTGTATATTTATCAATGTATTTCTTTTTTTTTCATCTCTCGAGGGTTTTCGAAAAGATTGAACGAGTAAAGGGGAAAGTATGTGTACCTATAAATAAAAAAACAGATTTTTTTCATAGAAAAGTCATCGATTAACCGATGTCACGTTTCTTTCTTTCGTTGACTTATATCCGTGAGGAATATAATAAAGATAAAGAACGAAATTTTGCGAAAATTTTAATCTACGAAAATAAAAATTTTAATGTACAAATTTAATTTACGTTCGAGAGATTCGTGAGCTTGTCGTGAAAAAAGAAAGTAAAAAAGAAAAAATGCGGTTTTATCGAAGCAATATGAGAATAATATTGTTCAATACAATAATTTTTATCGCTACAATGATTGTGATGATGATTACACGTGACGGGATGACGGTGAGTCTTTAACAAGAATATATTAAATTATTTTTTTTTCTTTTTAAGTTGTTACAGAGATCGGCGTTGCAAGCGTTTTTATTTCTCTTGTCGCCTTTCGTCGGCGCAACTCGCGAGAGTATTCTCTTGGTGGAAAAAATTCCGGAGTACATTCAATTCGCTCTTTTTCCTTCCTGTTCCCCGTTTAAGTAGTAAAAAACGTTAGTCTCGTCGTACTGGTTCATACCCACTCGACGTTGCTTTATTGGCATTCCTCGGCGATCGACGCCGTGAGAGGAAGAGGTGGGAACTCGTATTCTCCAAGCAGATCACAGAAACGATAGGCTCAAAGCTCATAAGGAAAAAAAACCTTCATCGTGTTCTTGTATATTTGGTTACAGAGGTATTCTTCCTCCTCGTCCCTCACTCGTGCAAGCACTTCCAATATTTGGCTGAAATTTTTTACAAAATCGTTGATGTACATAGAATACAGTAATAAAAAATAAGACGAGTAAAAGATGGTCTCATTACACAATGGTGCAGGGCTCGTTGCGTCCTTTGACCATCCTGTCGGATTGCCATTTTTCTTTTTTCACAGAGGGGAAAGTGGTAATTACGTCTTTGGCGGAAGCATGCGTGGGTCTTATTTCGCACCAAGGACAGTCCGTTTCTATCATAAGTCTGTCCGAGGGAATGCTGGTCACCGCAAACAAATTGTCCTCGGATCTGAGCGAGCTAAAAAGAAAAATTTTGTCAATTTTCTCAAAATTGTAGAGAAAAAAATATAATGATTGAAAAATTGAAAGGCCGACCATCCGTTAATTCCAATGTATAATCCAAGTTGCAAAATATTGTTAGCCTCCTCGGGATTACCGTCGAAAGAGTGAACCACTCCTTCTGTCAATTTCTCTTTGTGCTTTCGCAAAATAGCTACAAAATCATCAGCGGCGTTGCGACAATGCAAAAACATTGGTAGTTTGAGGCTGGAGCAGAGCGACAATTGCATCTCAAAATACTTTTTCTGGGTGTCTTTGTTGCAAAAGTTCAGCCGATCATAATCCAGGCCCATTTCGCCGATTGCTATTATCTTGTCTTTGTTATTTAGAGCTAATTCAGTCATGCTTTTTAAATAAGCCTCAGGATCGCCGCTCTCTTCGAAAGCATTGCAGCGCGTAGGATGACAGCCCACCGTTGTGTATAATCTGTCTGCAATTTGAACAACTACATTTAAAAAACAACATCGTTTTTTAAATTCGTCAAAATCTTGATCAAAGCGGACAACAATCGAATGTCCAATAATGTTGAATTTAACTCTACTTTTCCTATTTTTTGTTGTCTACGAATAATGGAGAAAAAAATGTACTTGAAGAAAAATAATAGCATTATTTATAAATATTTCATAAATCTCCGAATCATGCGTAAAATTCTCTTCCAATTCACTTACCGTCAGTTCTCGTCAATTCTAAAGCTTTTCTCGTTTCCTCAACACTACCCGCGGTTATTATAATTTTTGATAAATTATTTTCCCAACTACGCTCCAGGACCATGTCCAGATCCATTTGATGCTTTTGCGTTCCATGATAAATACCTTGATACATCGGATCTAACAAATTAGCTCCGATATCTGCAACAATTTGTGCAAAAAAAATTCATTCCCCAATCTCTGTGCACTGTATTTCCGAACATAACCAAAAGCGCGAACGTTTTTCGCGCGACACAAAAAAAATTCATCGCGAGACGAACGTTTGAATTGTCAAAAAATGTAAATCCTTTTCCTCGTTACCTATGAACTTTCGTAAATTCGTCATTCTCGTTAAAAGCATGAAAGGTCCTAAAAGCTTGGCAGGTGTCCGCAGTTTGCGACCGGGCGGCTCTTCTGACACATGAATAACACTGATGGGATATCGTATCGCCACCATTTTGTATAATTGTAGACTACAGGCTGTTCCGAAAAGAAAGTTGTCCAACGTGCAAACGTCCCAATAGTTGGACAATTTTCGTTATATTCTTTTTAATATTTGAATTATTTTTTTATATATCAATAAAATCGTATAGATTAATTTTTTCTATATACTTTTCATAACGTTAATTTATTGGAAAAAACTTGCTCAACCCTAGAGACAGGGTCAATTTTCTGTCCAACTATTGGGACATTCGACATATTTAAACTTTCATTTATTTACTAGAAATATTGTTTAAAATTAACACATAAAATGAATTTTGGATCGCTAAAATATCAGATAATAGTTTAATGAATTTGAAATAGATTTTTTTTGTTTGAATATTAAAAAAAAGATATAGTGACTGGTATCTGCAAAAAATTATCAATCGGATAATTATTTAATCATCTTCCTGATGACTTTTGAAAATGTCGAATGGATAACAAGAAAATGATATCAAAATTATGCCTTTTAATAGACGTCAAATTTACAATCCAAATTGTTAAAACGTAAATGTCTTTTTTCTTGTTCGTTTGCTGCCTGTTAGAGATCAATTTTAAAACAACAATGTAAAGATATCTTTAAAAAATTCCGAATTAAAATTATGCCTTTTAATAGACGTCAAATTTACAATCCAAATTGCTAACACGTAAATGTATTTTTTCTTGTTCGTTTGCTGCCTGTTAGAGATCAACTTTAAATATTAACTTTATCTTTATCTTAATAAAAAAAAATTCCGAACAGTTACCATACAGGCATGTCCAAAATAGGCATACCTTAAACTTCTAAACTTCTAAATATCGGTGGGATGTGTCTGCTAACTGGGTGTCCAACTATTGGGACATTTACCTTACGTACTATACGTAAAAAAGTAATTGGAGCGATAAATTGTTATATTTTCAAGTATTGATTAAAAAAAAGAGTAACAAGTCTCGAGATATTCGTTTATTACAAATTTCATTAGTTAACGTTGATGATGATGATAGTACATTATTATTACTAACTTAGAATGTAATCGCAGCGAGAGCTAGCGTGGATCGAAACTGCCCTCCTTTTTGAACACTGTACGTATCGTAAAAACATTTTTCTTCGCGTCTTGCAAGCTCTCGTCTTCGTTTCTTGCGTCGTATGTGAAAAAAAGCATCACCAATCTCCTTCATTGAGGGGCAGAAAGTCTCAGACTTGATTTATTTGAGAGGAACGACGATCAATGGAGCGATTTGACGATGGAATTTATTTTCTCGACGCACTCCTCCTTCTTCTTAGCGATAGCCGCTTCCGCGTGAACGAATTCGGGCCTCCCGATTTTTCCCGGCACGAGTTTCTCGACGTAGAGCGTTTGCTGCTGATTGTACAATTCCTTGAGATTTCTATCGAACTTCTGAAGCTCCTGAATTTTTTCCCACACTTCACCGGAGTCGGCTTTCAATTTCTGCGAAAGCTCGTTTATCGCGTTCGTCGCGTTCTTGTATTCCTGATTAATGCTCTTTACCGCGGTTAGAAAAGCGTTCGAGTCCTTGTTGGCTTTCAGATAGACGAGCTGCTCGTCGAGCTCGTTGTACGAGGTGACCCGTCGATCCTGGGCGGCCAGGATCTTCTCGCACTGCCCGGCGATGCGGAGCTTGCTCTCGGAAAGTTCGTCCTTGTCGATCGAGAAGTCCATGCGAACGTAGGCGATGACCGTGAGGAAAAGGAGGTAAAGGGCGATCGCGACCAGCAGAGGTTCCTGCAACATGAGCAATCTCGGGAACGTATACCTTACCCGGAAGTTCTGAATGTGATTCTCGACGAGATTCTTCTTCGTGATCGAGATGACCGGGCGCCCGGCGACGTCGAGGTACGTGTAGTGCAACGAGTCCGGAAGCCTCGTCGCCATGTAAGGCAGCTGGAGCTCGGCGTTGCGAGAGCCCTCTGGGAGAATGATCCTCACGACGAGCTCGTCAACGACCATGTCGTCGAATACGTGGTCCAGCAGTCTCATCTCCAGTATAAAATCGTCGTTCGAGTGGAAGAGGTACTCGTAGCTCGGCACGTTGTATCCGATCGTGTAATGAGTCTTCCATCCACCGAACAGTGGGAATCTCGGCCTGAGATTAACCTCGACGGAGTCCTTCTTAACTCTCGTGTGAGAGGTCGAGATGTTGCCTATCTCGTCGCGATAGTAGATGTCGGAGGCAGCAGCCGGGAGGATCGTGTCGAAGCTCTGGATGCTCGACTGTCCGAGCTTGGATTTCCTCGAGTACTCGTAGCGAGAGAAGGAGCCCTTGAGGAGGGCGCCGGTGTGCAGCAGGTCGATCGTTTCCTCTACGGCGATGTTTCCCCAGTGAGAAACTTCTACGACCCTCTCCAGACGAGTCACTGTTAAGAATTTGTTGTTGTTCTCGAAGTGAACCGTAAAGTCCTGCGCAGCGAAGCTGGGCTGCTTCTCGTAAGGGCCGTAAACGACGGTGTGGTCCGATTGAGAGACAGGCTGGATCTTGGTGTAGCTCTCCAGGTTCCTCGACGGCAGGACTACCATCGTCATCTGCTTGGTTACGGGATAAGGAGAGTAGAGATAAACGTTGCCCGTGTATCGCACCAGTTGCTTCTCCATCTGCGTTATTTCCTTGGGATGCGGATCCAGCTCGTGAGTCAGGACTACCTCCACTTCGACCTGCGTCGATCTTCCAGCCGGCAAAGGATCTCGGAGCTCGACTTCCACGAAGAGATCGTTTTGCTTCGGTACATTCTTTATGTAATTTCGAAGATCAGTCCGGCTCGCGTCTCTCGTGTGAGCCGAGAACCAGCTCAGCGAATGCTTCTTGCTCTCCTCGATGGCATACAGGAAAGTCCGGACCGACGTCTTCCCCTTGTTCTCGAGGACGATCTTCGTCGTTATTTTCGTCAGCTGCGACTGAAGGTCCACCGTCCTGTCGACGTTTTTTATAACGACGTCCTGATTTATCGAACCGGAGACGGCTGACAATATCGCTCCGGTTTGCAACAACAGCCCGATCAATGATAAGATTATCGTATTCTTCGACATTTTCGCCGATTTTTTATTTTTTTTCTTCTTCTTTCCTACGTTATTTTATTTCTACTTCGATATATTGAAAAACTGACTCCAAAAGCGATTTGTTAACAAACCGGCGTGTTTGGACCAAAGTTTTTCATGGACGTGGCGGCTCCGGGACGTGGCCGCTGTGCTTTCGGCTGACTGATCTCTTTCCACTAGAACTCGAACCTGATTCGTGAATCACATCGCGATCGCTTGTTCTTTCATTGTTTCTCGAGTTCTCTTTCACGTATCATTCACTTTGTTCACTAAATTCGTCGTCGAAAACTTTACAATTAACAAATCGTAAATTAATCGTTTTGAAATTTATAATATTTCAATTTGTTAATTTCCTCGCGATTAATTTCCACTGCTTTACCGATGGAGCACCAAAAATCGCGTTATCTGTCGTCACTCGAAGGAACTGACTTTTCTTTCCGTGGAATAATCATTTCAATCAAAACAATAGAGAGAAAAAAAAAAACAAATTGCGTTGGAAAAACGGATTTGTAAATTTGTTGAAAAAATTGAACGTCAACTTTTCTATGGATTATTTAAATTAGGTTTGTAAGGACATTCCGTCGTGAAATTGTGGAAAAAACGAGATAATTGTTTCGATCCCAAGCGTAAACGAGGTTGTGATTTGAACGTTGTTAATTTACCTTTTTTCTCGATAAAGGCATCACTATTGTGTCGATTATTGTCTCTATTGTGCTAAATAACTGTCGATGCGAAAATAAAACAACTGACGGCTAAGATGCGATATTTTTTTAGTGAGTTATCTCAATCCTAACCTCCAAAACGTTTTGACTCGACGAGAATGGATATTTCACCGTCGTCGAGCATGAATCCGGGCAATCTTTCCCACAGTAACGACGGTTTCATGAGCGTTCCAATGGAAACGTCATCCTTAGATGGCTTAGGAACCAAACGTAGAAGGTGAGTCGAGTACATCGTCTACGACACGATTCAGAACCGGAGTGTTTCAACATTGCATGAAAATTTGTCACACAGCTCTTCGAGGACGATAAAACGTCGAAAATTCGACGACGAACTGGTAGAAACTACTTTCAATCTTCAACCGCCAGCGACGAGCGGAAAATCTAATTCGAGATCCAGAACGGTCTCCGTTTCGACGGGACCTCTGGACGTTTTACCACCTCAGACTCTGCCGAGTCCCATACCCGTACCAACCACTGTGATACAGCCGGAACGTTGCAACAGGAGACCCAGTAGACCGGGAGGATCCAACGGCACTGGGAGAAAAAGCAAAAAGAACAAGAATCACGCCCACTCCGTCAATGCTACCAAAGATTTGGGAAGGTGGAAGCCTACCGATGATCTCGCGTTAATAACCGGTGTGCAACAAACCAACGATCTGAGGATGGTAAAAAAACTATCAGTGCCAAAGCGGAAGACTGCCGTTGAGAGGATTGCTCAGAGATTTACTAATTTTCTGGTTTTCGTAGGTTCACAGAGGTACAAAATTTTCCTGCCGGTTCACTTTACAAGAAATACAGCAAAGATGGTACGCCCTTCTGTACGACAGCGCAGTTTCCAGAGTTGCCGTACAAGCCATGAGAAACTTGCATCCGGAATTAATAGCGAGCGTGCAAGCTCGAACTTTGTACAGCAAAGCCGAAGAGGATCTTCTCGGAACGGTAAAATCGGTGCGTTAATGACGTTCGCGCACAAAATTTCTCAACGTCGATTGTCAAGTAAAAAACAACGAGCTTACCCGAGGAGCGTTAAACAGGAAAGAGCATGAGAAATATTTTCTTTTTTCCAGACTTGTCAGCCGACGCTGGAAAACTTTCAGAAACTTTTGGAGACGAACGCTCAAACTTTTTATCCAGCTAGAACGGCCAAAGCGCTCTTGACACATTGGCAACTGATGAAGCAGTACCACCTGTTACCGGATCAAACGGTGCAAACGTTGTCGAGGGGCGAACACGTTCTTAATTTTTCCGACGCCGAGGACATAATAAACGACGCGGAGCTCGTCGAGCAGAAGGACGAATCGATCGACGCCGAGCTCGCGATGGCCGATCGTAAAAACAAAAAGGAAATACGCGTTATCGAGAACGAACTCGGCAGATGGCAAGTCCTCGTTGACAGCGTGACGGGCGCGACTCCGCCCGAATTCGACAATCAAACGTTGGCTATTCTCAGAGGTAGACTCGTTCGTTATCTCATGAGATCTCGAGAGGTGAGCGAGACGCGTTATTTCTAAAAAAGCTTCAATTCAACCTGTTCGATCGTTAAAAAAGCATTTTTACTTTAAACAAAACGCGATTTTAATGCAGATCACGGTCGGCCGTTCGACCAAGGATCATCACGTCGACGTCGATCTCACGCTCGAGGGCCCAGCGTGGAAAGTTTCGCGACGTCAAGGAATAATCCGGTTGCGAAACAACGGCGACTTCTTCCTATCCTCCGAGGGAAAACGACCAATTTTCGTCGACAGTCGACCAATCCTAGCCGGCAATAAAATGAAGCTGAACAACAACAGCGTCATAGAGGTAACGACGTTGAATCCTCTCACATTTTCTACTAAATTAAATTTTTTACTGAATTAAAAAGAGAAAAACTTGATCGATGTTTTTTTTTTAAATAACAGGTTGCTGGACTACGATTTATATTTTTAATAAATCAAGAACTAATCTCAGTGATCCGCCAGGAAGCTGCCAAGCTCAATCTGAATCCTTAAAAATCTGTCTTTGTTTTTTGACAGAGTTACAGGAGGACTTAACGATAGAAAAAAAAAATTAGAGTTTACGATTATCTGGCTCATGCCTGTCTCGTTGTTCAAGTCTCACCGATACGTAATTCATCAGGCATCACACATTTGTAAAACATATTTTCGTTGCTTATTTATTATACGACGTGGTAACGATTGTAACATAAATTTGTATTGTCTAAAATAAAGATAAAAGCTCGCTTTTTCTCAAAAATTCCTTCAACTTCTTATTCCTCAATCGGATCAATGGAAATTTCAATTTCAAATTCCATAAAAATTTCCACCATTGTCAAAAAGTACACGAAATTCGCTGTAGATGTCGCACCCATCATTTTTCCCATACAGTCCCTCACAAAAATCCACCTGTTGTTAACATACGTACAATTTTTGACGTTGATTGTATCGTAATCAAAGCGATTTCGCGGGATGTGCGGCAATATGAAAGAAACCCGGTAAGAACGAATGATCTGTCATATTATTTTTTTTTCGGATGTACAATCATAAAAAATTGTCTCCGACTTGTTGAGCTCGTTATCGCGATTGACGTTTACGATTTGTCATCGATGCAAAATCCCATGGATTCAAGATCCCGAAGCAGCCACGAATTTTGCGTGAGTATTTCGAATTTGAGACGAATTCATTGTCATTTTTTCGTCGTGGGTGAACAATTGTATTCTCTTTTAGATGCTATTTGGAATTAAGCAGGAGAAACAATGGGGGAGGAATTCCTGTCGCAAAAGTCCAGATTCTCCGCAGAACAGAGCACAAAAGGCTTTGACAATTCTGCGGGAGACAAATGGATCTATCCGGACAATTATCCGTTGAGAGAATACCAGTTTAACATTGTAAAAACAGCGCTCTATCACAACACTCTAGTCTGTTTACCAACTGGTACGGAGATTGATGACTCTTAGATTCTCGTGCTTCTTTGTCATTTTATTTCGATTGCGAATATTCTTTCAGGCCTTGGAAAAACGTTCATAGCTGCCGTTGTTATGTACAATTTCTGGAGATGGTATCCGAAAGGAAAAATTGTTTTTCTCGCTCCAACAAAACCTCTCGTTGCTCAACAAATAAGTGCATGCTACGAAGTGATGGGAATTGCCAGCGAGGAGACAATCGAATTGACAGGTATTACATTGAGAATGTAATGTCGGTTTGAGCAAAGAGTCATTTGACAAGAAAGATTATTTCGGTAGGTACCGTGGACCAGAAAAAGCGACAAATTGCATGGAGTACGTCTAGTCGTGCCAGAGTTGTGTTTGCAACTCCCCAAATTTTTCATAATGATCTAGAAAAGAATATAATACCGGCTGAACTGGTCAAATGTGTTGTCATTGATGAAGCTCACAAAGCTTTAGGAAAACATTCGTATTGTGAGGTAATATTGAGAATTTGACATTAAAAATTTTACAAAATTTGACATTGAGACCACTTTTAAAAAAATTCATCATTGTCATATTCTTTTTTTACAGAGTATTAGATTGTTAAACGAAAGCAATAAGTATTTCAGAGTACTAGGCCTCTCTGCTACTCCTGGCAGTAAATTAAATGCAGTTCAAGATGTAAGAACATTTTTTTCTACTTTTTTTTGTCTTTTGAACAGAATGGAGTAATGAGCATTTTTTGATACCAGGTAATCAGAAATTTACTCATTTCTCGACTGGAATTGAGAGATGACACTTCACCTGACATCGTGCCATATATAAACGAACGAAAGCTCGATGTGATCCTTATAGGATTAGGCGACGATTTAGAAACATTCAGAGATCGTTATGTCGTCATAATGGATCCGCATGTTCGAGTTCTCATTGAAAATAATGTTTTGCGAGGGAATACGACGAACATATCGAAAGGACGAGTGCGTAAAACTTCGCGAAACAGAATTTTTTTATTAACTATTTTTTTAATGTATTTTTTAAAACTTTTCACAGATTTTCATGATTCTCAAGGATTGGAAACAGAAGCAAGATCGAGGGAGCAAGTATGGAATAATTATGAAAACTTTGACGATACTTCTGACAATGTACCACGCTTACGAGCTTTTAATTCGTCACGGTTTACGAGCTTTCTACAATTTTTATCAGAGTATGCTTTTTTTTTTAATTTTTCATTTATTTCAAATACTTTGTAAGATCAGCATGTGGAAGATTAATTTACGTAATTTTTCATGCTTCCAGAGCACGATGATAAATTTTGGCTGAATGATGAACCAGCACTGATTCAATTGTTAGAGGAAATTAATTATTTTCTTGGTCCATTTCCCGACATTCACCCAATGCCGGATGGTAGTCTTCCAAACGTGAGTCTTTTTCTTGTAAAATTCGTTCTTACTAAAAACTTGATATAAATATAGAAAAAAAAATTTTATCGGTTTGCTGCAGATTCCAGAAGACATTAGATTCGGTCACAATAAATTCTACAAGCTGAGAGAAATCCTGTTGAAGCATTTCGAGAAATACGAGAGCAAAGAAGAGAACACGAGAGCCATCGTTTTCGTCGAGGTAGGAAAAATTCCTGCTGACGAAAATTTTTTAAAAAATGCTCATTATTTGCTCAGTGTAATCTTATATTTGTAGTTTCGTGACATCGTGAACGAGATTTACGTACTTTTGCTCCAATCTATGCCCTTGATTCGGCCACAAAAATTCGTTGGCCAGGCTGGCCAGAAACGCAAGGAGCAAAATAAAGCTCTGGAAGATTTTCGCACAAACAAAGTCAATGTTTTAATTTCCACTTCTGTGGGTGTGTGCATTAAATTTTTTTTTCAAATTTTTTACTCGAATATTATTTACTGTAGTCTAAAAAAGTTCATATGGTTTTTATTTGTAGGAGAAGAAGGCTTGGACGTGGGCGAAGTCAACTTGATCGTGTGCTTCGACATATCTCAAGTTTCTCCGATTCGTTTGGTCCAGCGAATGGGAAGAACAGGTCGAAAGCAGGACGGCCACGTAATCGCGTTAGTTACTGATGGCAAAGAATATCAGGTGGGAATCTTTTCACTCATTTTCGAATTGTAGGGAAAATTAAATTCTTCGTTAAGAAAATGAAGATAAAGAATTTAGAAAACGTGAAAGGAAATTATAATCATTGTAATTAGTACTATTGTGATACTATTAAAAATAATAGTGAAAAATTCCAGACACTAAAATCATCCATGTCAAGACGAGATTCTTTAAACAACAAAGTTTTGCACTCGAGTGGAATCGTGAGCGCTCTTTATCCAGAAAGTCCTCGAATGGTCCCTGAGGAATTTAATCCCGAGTGTCGAAAGACGAGTGTGATTGTATGTCAAATGCCTGATGCATCTTCCAGAGATAAGGAAAAAACGATAGAGACTAAAAAACGGCGAAAACGACAGGGGCCAAGTACTGCGAATAAAAATACAAAAAAAGGTATGTTCGGGGAAGTGTCAGTAACGAGTGGAAGTCTGTGAAAAGCATCGAATCTAAAAACGTTGATTTACTTTCAGATGCCTCGTGCAGTAATCAATTGATGACGAAGTATCTGAAGCGTGGAAAAGACGAGAACGAGATGGAAATCCTGGCGAATTCACCGACGAAGATAACGCCGAGTCTGGAGGCGAATCGAGAGCAAGTCGTGAGCAATAATCTCGTAAAATTGGGCGACGTGAAGCTCCTTTACGACGACGACGCCGCGGTCGAGTTTTTGACTCTGTGCACGATGAAAAGGACTCAAACCGAGAGCATTATCGAGAAAAGGAAAAATCCTCGTTGGCCCTCGTACTACGAGACGCCGGAGAGGCTGAGTCTCGACTTCGAAATTCCGAATCTCGTGATCCTGGATTGCCTGGAGCGTCTGGAGCGTTACGTCGAGCCGGGGCTTCCAAGGGGAAGCGACGAGGCTCGTTTCTGGTTGGACGAGAGATTCGACGATCCGGAGGCGGTCGAGACGAGCGTAACGAGATTCGAAGCTCTGTTGGACACGAGCGATGACAGCGACGCGACGATTAATCGAAACGTCGACGAGACGACCCGTGACCTTCCCATCGACGAAAAAGTCGACTGGGCGGAGGACTGCGCGAACTTCGAGGGCTGCCTGGACGAGTGGTCCATCGAGGACGTCGAAGAAGATTCCACGAAGACGGCTGAAACGTCGAAAAACCAGGAAAAGATTCTCACGAGTGAACATTCGGAGAAACACGAATCAACGTCGAGCGCGATCGTCGAAGAGCCGGCCATTAAGTTGGAAGGCTTCGAAGATTTGCTGAACGAAGACTCGGACTCGGAGAAAACGGATTCCGACGCCACTGTCGATGGTTTGACGAGGAAGAGCGTCTTCGAGGGGCTGATAAGCGAGGATTCGTCGACGAGGTCGGACATCGTGATGATCGACGAACCGAACGATCTCGGTCCAGCCGAGACGACGAAAGATTCGTGCAAAAGAATTGCCGAGTTCGAGGACATGCTGAACTCGTCCTCGGAAGGCGAGCAATCCCGATTGAGCGTCGACTTGTTGAATAACAAAGACGAAGCTTCGAGTTCCGCTTCGTTACGTCCTAAATCAACAGAAATTGAGAATAAAATTCTGGAATACGAAGTTATGGAGAATTCAGCAAAATCGACGACGGAGCGAGCTCGGAGCGATGTTTTCGAGACGAGAGCAGAAAAACTCGAAATTATGAAAGAAGATAGAAAAACAAGCGAGGACCAAGGTCACGCGTTCTTCAAGCCTCAGTTGAATTCGACTTTTGTCGAGAGCGCGACTGGCCGCGAAGCGGCGCTCTGTGTCCCGAGAGAGCTCGATTATTCGGACAAAGACATTTTCGAAGCGGACGATTTTTTGGTTAATTCCGACTTCGAGGAGCAAGTCGAGAGAATCGAGAGGAGCGCCGTGGAGGGAAACGCGAGTGAACGAAAAACAATAAATTTTGATACCGATTCAAAAGATCGCGAGCTGAAAAACGCTGAAAATTGTGAGAGGGAGAAAAAGAGCGCCGAGGAAAGCAAGGATTCGCCGAGAAAATCGTTCAGGCTCGAGTTGAATCTGGAAGAAGCTCGGAGCAACGTTTCGATCGTCGAAGCGAAGGACGACGAGAGAAAAAGAGCGGATAAATCCCTGAGGGTCGAGTGCAGCGTCGAGAGCAACGACTGGGGTACTTTTTCCATCCGAGACGTCAAAACGTCGCCGATTGTAACGAAGGTTTTCAACGATCAAGAAAATCCGGCCGGACCCTCGAATGCTTCGCGAGAGTCGGGAAAAACAGTGACGAGGAGCCGGGAAGATCGTTCGACGAAGCCTCGAATCTCGCTGAGCAGAAAATTATCGCGGAACATCGGGAGCAGCGATTGGACGAGGAGAATCGGAGCGAGGTCGGTGGGGAACGATTCCGACTCGGAGAACGATTTTTTCGTCGGTAGAGTGGAAACGACGGTGACGTCAGGACGCGATTGCTTCCTGAAACCGGATCCGGTACCGGCGAGGAACTTCGTGAAAAATTTTTCGAGAAATCCACTCTCGGCGAGACCGAACGAAATGAATTTGGAGGGCCAGAAGGAATTTTCCGCTCGCGACAGGTGCAAGGCGACGGGATCGAGCAACGAGCGAGTTTTGGGCGCCGGGAGACAAAAGTCGGCCTCCTGTGACCTGGAAACGAGAAAGAGACGGAAAAGGGACAAGCACGAGGGAAAGAGAGCTCGCGTCAGGTCCGAATTCATCGACTACGAGGCTGAAATTTCTTCCGAGGGCGAGTACACTTCAGGTAGCTCCGGAGACGACCGGGACCTCGAAAGCTTCGTCAGCTACACCCAACAGGTCGAGGAAAACGTCGACATGCAGGCTCATTATTTGCAAACGATCCGAAGTCCTCGCGGACCTGGAGCGTTTTGCTTCAGGAAACCCCGAAGTCCGAGGCCGGGATTGCTCATTTATTCTCAACCCGAACCCGACGAAACCAACGACTATATCAATGTACGTTTTTATTTTCTACACTGAGAACAGATTTAGTTGAAAAATATTTAGTTGAAAAATATTTAGTTGAAAATATTTCGTCGAAACAACACTTGTTTATTTGATATAATTAAACTTCAGTTAAATCAACCAAGAATTTAGTTCATCAACCAAATTTCGTTTTCAGTGTACACAAAATGTTTCAATAGTAGAAATTATTTAAGGAGGTACTTCTATTTAGTGGTTTTAAAGATAATTTCTTCAAAATTTGGATAAACGTTTCTTAGCATCGTATGCAAACGTGTGTAAAATTTGAAAAAGTTTCACCGTGTCGAAATCGAGATATTAAATATTGAAAAAGATTATTTTTCGGAATTTGCCATAAGAGCTCACGTTAAAATTGCTATTTTTAACATTGAATATGGTAAACGTTCCAATAGTTGAACAGCTAAGGGTTTTCGCACTTTATCTTTGTTTAAAAAATATTGAAACGAAAAAATCTGCTTCTAATTCACATTTCAATTATTGTCTGATATTTTAGCAATTTAAAACTCATTTTATGTGTTAATATTAAATAATATTTCTAGTAAATAAATACTTGAACGTTTTAATACGTAGAATGTCCCAATAGTTGGACAGAAAATCGACGCTGTCTCTAACGTTGAACGAGTTTGTTCCAATAAATTAACATTATGAAAAATAAACTTCATTGTATATGAAAAATAACCGATATTATTTTATTGGGAAAAAAATAATTCTAATATTAAAAATAATTAAGCAAAAATTGTCCAACTATTGAGACGTTTATTTTATCTCGATAACTAAACGATAAAATCATCTCAAATTTTTCCAGTATTTTAATACAATGGTGAAAAACATTTACATGATTTTTCAAAAAGATATCTTATATAAATAAAAACCCGAGACTTTGGCTTTAGTACACACGGGGAAAAAAACTAAAAAATTTTCAGAAAAATGAAAATTGCATAAAATTCTTGAGAAAATATTAATTTGTATAATATTACAAAAAAAAGTTTTTATCATTATTTAAATATTATTAAAATAAATATTTTTAATCTACATAAATTTTTTTTTCATTTAGAATTTTTGCAAGTACTTTATTTATCCCAAAAAAATAAAATTCGTTATTTTACTAAATTCGCAGGATTCGTTTTGCGTCGACGGGGAAGTCTTCGAAGAGGACGAGACGTCGGACGAGCTCTCGAGGCTGGAGGAGCTCGAGAAGGAGCTTCGTAGAAAAAAAAGGAAGCGCGCGGAGTCGTCGGATTCACGTGGGAAGAGAAAAAGGAAAGTGCTCGTCTCGGTGGACGACGAGTCGAGCAGTGAGGACGAGATGGAAAAAATTCGTCGTCAGATCCGAGAGGAGACTCCTTGATTCGTTGTAAAAAAATATTGGCACAAAAAAAATGTTCTTCGATCATCCCGAAAGATGACAAGAGTCGAACGATGTCGAGTATTCGACAAAAAAAAAAAAGAATCTGCGTAGCCACGTAATTAATTTAAAATCAACAAAAACAAAGAACAAATATATTACATAAAATTGTTATTGTTTCAAGTTACATAAAATAATTATATTTTTTACGAATTTATAAAAAAAAAATAAAAAATAAAAAGATGCAAATTCATTAGCAGTTAGTTCATTTACGTGCCAAGTCGAACACGAATAGATTTCTACGTAAAAATGTGTTTTCCCGACTCATTTATCTATTTTCTCACCGCAGGTGAATAATGGACCGGTCTCTTTTCTATTCTTTGATGTCCATTGTCCAGGTGTGACGAGGGAAACTTAGAATTTTTCCGTCCCGGAATAAACGCGCAAAAAGATGTGAGCGAAACGATTTAAGTATTCTTTTAAACCATTCGTTTGGGGGATAATTAAGCACAAGCTTTGGGCGTTCATCCGTCCCGGATAAAGGGACGCTACCTGGATTCTCAAAATTCTTGCAGACTAACGCAATTTTCGAGGGGGAGGAAAATCTACCTCGTCGCTCCTTCGAGCAACCCTGTGCGCACAGCCATTATAAAAGCAAATGGGAAATAGGCTCGTTTTTCAGTACGAAAATTTCCCTCGTCCAGAACTTTTCGCGAGTGGCTCGTTTTTTTCAAGTACGCACACTTTCTTTCCCTTCTATTTTTTTAAGGTGTTTCTATCGTGATGATCGAAAGGTTTTTCTCATCTATAGAGTGATCTATTGTCGAAAATCGATCTAGAACTTGTTTTATATTTATTCTTTTATATTAATTTCACACTTTTCGAAGTAACTCTGATTCGGTCACTGAAAAATCACCAAAAAATTGTTGGATTGCATAATGCAATCCAATGTTTAATTCAAAAGATATGTCTAAATCTGTTAAAAGTTTGAATTTTCTACAAAAATTTAAAATAACAGACAAAAATGGATTTTAAGAATTCGTATTTGGCAGTATTCCATTTTATGGTCCTTTTTTTTCATCGTCTTGTTTTATATTTATTCATTTTTTTATTAATTTCACACTATTCGAAGTAACTTTGATTCGGTCACTGAAAAATCATCAAAAAATTGTTGGATTGCATAATGCAATCCAATGTCTAATTCAAAAGATATATCTAAATCTGTTAAAAGTTTGAATTTTCTACAAAAATTAAAAAAAAACAGCCAAAAATGGATCTTAAGAATTCGTATTTAGCAGTATTCCATTTTATGGTCCTTTTTTTCATCATCTCCTCATTAAGACATCAAACTTGAAAAATTCCAACTAAAAACTTTCGTACTTAATAATTTTTTTAATTATTCAATAATATTGTAGTTTTTCATGAGATTATCGATTTCTAATGATTTTCAAATGGTGTTTGATAATTATTTCGATTAACGATATTGGCAGAAGGGAGAGCAACATCGTGGACGATGCATCGAGCATTTTTATCGTTTGGAATGGTCGTGGCGGTTATGGGGAACGCGATAGACATCAACGGGAGCGACTATTCGACGAAGAAGGATCGTCAGTTGGATTTGATCGAGACGCTGACAAATTCGGAGCCAATGTATTCCGGCTCGAGTCAATCGAATCTCGCGTTGCAGCACTTTTATCCGACTTATCCGGACCACAAGTCCGGATACGACGGCTACTTGATTCCCGTCGAGCCACCGAAATCGAGCTGGACGTCGAGCCTGTTTTCAGCGCTCGTGCCTCTCTCGACTTACGCCCTTACTTACGCCACTCAGGCTGGAGTTTACATCTGGAATTTTTTCATTCTTCTACTCATGGGAGGCATCCTCGCCACTTCGATCTGCACTTTTACTCCATTTTGCACAATTACTTTTCTTGGATTCGGAATAAACAAAAATCAGGTTCTCTTTTTTTTTCTTTTGATGTAGTTTGATAGTTAAATACATGGAACGATAGTCAAATCAAGTGAAAATTATTGAAAAAGAGTTTTTAAAATAATGTTGAATTAAAAAAAATTGATTTGCACTTTTACTTCATTTTGCACAATTATTTTTCTTGGATTCGGAATAAATAAAAATCAGGTTCTCTTTTTTTTCTTTTGATGTAGTTTGATAGTTAAATATGTAGAACGATAGTCAAATCAAATGAAAATAATTGAAAAAGAGTTTCGAAATAATGTTGAATTTAAAAAATTTGATCTGCACTTTTACTCCTTTTTGTACAATTAGCTTTCTTTAATTCGGAATAAACAAAAATCAGGTTCTCTTTTTTTTCTTTTGATGTAGTTTGATAGTTAAATACATGGAACGATAATGAAATCAAGTGAAAATAATTGAAAAAGAGTTTTTGAAATAATGTTGAATTTAAAAAATGTCATCTGTACTTTTACTCCTTTTTGCACAATCACCTTTCTTGGATTCGGAATAAATAAAAATCAGGTTCTCTTTTATTTTCTTTCGATGAAATCAAGTGAAAATAATTGACAAAGAGTTTTTGAAATAATGTTGAATTTAAAAAATTTCATCTACACTTTTACTCGATTTTGCACAATTGCTTTTCTTGGATTCGGAATAAACAAAAATCAGATTCTCTTTTTTTTTCTTTTGATGTAGTTTGATAGTTAAATATGTAGAACGATAGTCAAATCAAATGAAAATAATTGAAAAAGAGTTTTTGAAATAATGTATTTAAAAAATGTCATCTGTACTTTTACTCCTTTTTGCACAATCACCTTTCTTGGATTCGGAATAAATAAAAATCAGGTTCTCTTTTATTTTCTTTCGAATCAAGTGAAAATAATTGACAAAGAGTTTTTGAAATAATGTTGAATTTAAAAAATTTAATCTGCACTTTTACTCCATTTTGCACAATTACTTTTCTTCGATTCGAAATAAACAATAATCAGGTTCTCTTTTTTTTTCTTCTTTCACCATAGTTTGCTAGTTAAACAGAATAGATGATAGTCGAATCCAATAGTTGGTGAGAATAATCGAAAAAGAGTTTTTAAAACAATGTTAAAAGAAAAAGAAAACTTTTTGATCGTTCAAGTGATGAAATGAGAAAAAGTTTGATGAAACGTTTTGAAATTACCGTCAATCTTTCAACGTTTCAAATGCAATGTCCATTGTAGTCCGAAATAAACTTTTGGGTTTAACAATAGAAGTTGAGAGGTGAGAATTTGTGCAATTAAAAAAAAAAGAAGAAGAAAAGCAGAATGCTCGAATTAGAGTGTCATTATCGAGAGATCATGAACTCTTTTTTTTTCTCGGTTCTTTCCAGGTCAAAGAGCAAGTTTCGGAACTGGCCCGACAATACATAACGCCGGAGAACATGAATGCCGCCACGCTGTTGGTAAAGAGGGCCATCGAAAAGTACGCGGAATTACGTCAGCAGCAGGAGAAAGAAGATCGAGCCAGGAAAGAGATGAACAAGCCCGCGAGACGCCGAAGGCGTTGAACGTCCCGCTCTCTTTCTTCCTTTATTTCTTCCAAAAGCATTCACAATTCTATTTTTTTTTCATCAACGATATAATTAATTATTAGCAATTTAAAAAAAATCTTGAGAAAAGCGTTTTTTTCTCTACATCGACATTTGCATACATTTTTTTGTCATTTGTTTATCTGTTTATTTATAATACAATGCATATGATAAAATTGTAAAAAAAGTTGTGTATGCAGATCGAATTTTTTATGAATAAATTAATTTGTGTGTCTTTGCGAATGACATTCTTTACATATCCTTTAGGTTCTCGATTTAATTTAAATTTTCTATAAAAAGCAATAATGTTGAATCTGTTAAATGCATGAAACCCAGACTTTTTTTTTAAACTTGAGGAAGCTTCTTTGAAGTGCAATAAAGAGCTGTGCATAACATTTCAACGAGTTCCACTACCCAGAAGATATTAAGAGTTGAAGATGGCAATATTTAACACGTGCTCTTATGGGAGACTGCAGAAAATAGTGATTTTTGATAATAAATATCTCGAGTTTTTCGTAGTGAAACCTCTTAAAATTTAATATACAATGGCACATTGTATCAAAGAAGGTTTCTGCAAATTTTTAACAAAATCCTAACAACTAACTAGATTTTATGACAGAACTACCTTAATATGGGCTCTTACGAGAAATTAAAAAATATAACGACTTTCAACAATTAATATCTCGATTAATAGATACTGCAAATTTTTAATTGCTAGATTTGTACAAATTTTTAAGAAATTCTGTCTCAAATGATTTTACGCGACTGCTCCTATCTCAAAAACAAAATACCAAAAATTTTATCAAATTTAATAAATCCTGAATCATGCAAATAACGATTTTAAATTTGGTACGAACGTCTTCACACACTTAGAAATAACGTTCATACCAAAAACTTATCCAACTTTCATAAGTTAAAAAAAAACATTGCTCATTCATAAATAAAGTCATGGGAATCTCCTAAATCTCCAGATATAAAAGTGTGATCGATAAAATCCAAATCAATAATAGTAAAACGAAGAAAAATGACTGTCCATCTCATTTATAAAGTTTGTTCAGCTTGCGTACGAGCGACTAGAGGCGTCGTCTGGGATTTCCCACGTCAGGTATGCATTCACCTCTTCTAGTTTCTTGTCAAAGCGCGAGGAGACGAGTCTATCTCGGAATCGATCATATATTCTTTCCTTCTGCCAATTCTCGTGTATTTTCTCTCTCTCTCTCTCTCTCTCTCTCTCTCTCTGGAATGATTTACCATCTAGTATTAAGTCCGCGCCTTCGCTGTCGATTTTCAAAAATCGACTCTATAAATTTCTTTTCGATAGAGAGAGCCGTTTCTTTTCTGTTCCACGTCTCTTTCACTATAGTCTCCATTTTGAACCTTTAGTCAAACCTAATTTAAATTAATTTTAAGAGTATCTTGTATTCCTGTATTTTTATTATTGCCTAAAACCATGATTATGGCATAAATAAACTCATCTATCTATATCTATCTCTCTCTCATAGAGCGTGCACTCGATGATTTCCTTTTAGTTTCGGCTGGGACCACTGGCATCGTTACATAACTTAAATTCATTACCTCTGTATCGGCGTTGGATGTACCGATTACTTCCGTTTTTTGCACTACTTTATTCTTCATAACGACATTTATAGCCTATTGTTGCTCATGGTTACTTGTTGATTTTGTTATTATTTATAATTATCTATTGTTTTTCTATTTCGATGTACACAAGAGGTGAACCTCTAGTATAATAAACTTGCATCTATCTATCTATCTATCTATCTCTCGCCTTGTCTTACAAGACTATTTTTTATATGTCATTTTAATTATTTTTAAGTTATTATATTTTGTATTCTTGCTTGTTATATACATTTTTTGTCTAAGGAATATTATTCCATGGCATAATAAACTTATTCTATTCTATTCTAATATTCTCTCTCTCTCTCTCTCTGGCTACTACCAGAATTATTCCAATGTAACAAATTAACTGTATTCGACTGTACTAATTGTAAGATGTAATTTGCCCCATAGTTTTGCTAGGGCATAATAAACAATCAATCAATTAATCAATCTCTCTGTATTTGTTTGATTTTGTATTATATTGAATCTGAATTGAGTGATTTGAACTATTTTATCAGAACTTGTTTTTTTATTATATTAGAACTTCTATTATTCTTTGTACGTGAGAGTGTAAATCCTCTGGTACAATAAATCAAGTATCTATCTATCTATATCTATCTCTCTCTCTCTCTACCAGGATATGTATCCTAGTATAAATAAACGATTCTATCTATTTATCTATCTATCTTTGCTATCTCTGTATCTGCGTTGGATTTACCGATTAGCGGTGCTAATTTAATACTGGTATTCTTTATTGCGACATTATTCTACTGTTACTAATGGTTATTTATCTGCTTTTGTTACTTTTTATAATTTTTTCTTAATTCTTTGTAATAATTTCTAATGTTTTTTCTCTATTTCGTTGTACACAAGAGGTTTACCTCTAGTATAATAAACTTGCATCTATCTATCTATCTCTCTCTCTTGTCCCCACTTTTGTCGCGATTTTCTTAGTCTTCCTTTAGATTTTAGTTTTTAAGTTACACTCTATGTACTTAAGTTACTATGTAAGTTTGCCTACAACCTTGTTATATGGCATAAATAAATTTATCTATTTATCTATCTATCTATCTATCTATCTTTCTCTCTTAGTCCCCACTTTTGTCGCGATTTTCTTAGTCTCCCATTAGATTTTAGTTTTTAAGTTACACTCTACACTGTACTTAAGGTAGGAGTCACGTGAGAGTCCATTCAGCGGTTTGGCTGTACGTGTTAACTAAATGTAAAATCATCACTTGAATTTTTTTGAGACAGAAATTTTTAAAAATTTATACCGATCTTCTTTGACGTCATATTAACATGTGTGCAAAATTTAAATAGGCTTCACCATGTGGTTATCGAGATATTTATTTCAAAAAATTG
>JAPYYW010003030.1:0-16966 GCA_030522545.1 Cremastinae sp. A BG-2022a
TTTTTAATTGTATGGTCAGACGACTAAATTTTGCGTAAACTCATTACTTCCGGTGAATTTCTTGAATTTTATGAAAAATGTGCATTTTAAGGCATTTTTTAAAGCTTATATCTCGTAAATGGCACGGTAAAATGACATGTTCTTTTTCAATTGAACGTATTAAATAGTGTATTGCCCGTTGCTCAAAAAAAGTAGGGGGGTTACACGTAACTCAATTTTTTTGTTGTTTCTGCCGAACCACCTTAAAGAATATTTGTCATATTGAAAAATTAAATTGTCCTGATCGTTAAAAAGTGATGAAATAAATTTTTACAATTTTTCAGAACACTTTATTCGAAATAATATAAGCTGCAATTGTCGTAATAATATTTTCAATCGAGGATATACGTGCAAACCCTTTGAATAAATGGGAGGAAAAGGATTTTTGGGTTTTATGTGACGGGCCGGAGGAGGAGAGAGGAAAAGGAGAAATGATCGGACAGCGAAGAGGCCACAGCGAGGAGCAGTCCGCACAAAGGTCAGCTGGGTCGTTGCACCCGCGGGCAGGGCATCTCCGCGAGATGCCCTGCTGCCATGCAATGCCTCTGTACTTGCCTCTGGATCGCCTTGCCAGCATCGGAGCGTTTCGCCGCCGCGGAGCCCAGGTTACATATCGAATCAAGCCGATCCATCCGAAATCGGACCAATTTCGGATCATTTTATCACCAACTTATTTCAAATTCATATTAACGTTGAAAACATTTTCACAAATATTCGCACACATAGCATTATCACACTTGTTGAAAAAAAAATCAGACAGCAGCACTCATTGGGATTTTGTCTTCTCTCGGCATACCTGCGAAAATAAATAATTCAATAAATGATTTTTCTTCAAAATATTCTAAATATTGTACAACATATAAAAAATTATTTTGCCTTTTTAATACATGCACTCTATACGTATCTAAATGACAAATGTCACGCATCTCTGCTCTTGAAACCTCTACATTGCGTAATAAATAAACTCTTCTTCAAAAAGACTGAAAAAATATCAGTGAGTATTATCGTGATAAGTTTATTTTAATATATCAACTTTTTGAAAACATATCGAGAACATATAATTAGAGTGTCAGACTTCAGTCCTCATCTTTTCATGTATTTCGGTGTATTCTGTTTTTTTTTTCAAAAAGTAAAAAAAAAAATTTGTCGTCATTGTGGATGCCAAAGAATCATCCTTATATCTTGTAAAAATACACATTTTGTCGTTCAAATTTTTACATTTTCACAAACGCCCATACTGTAGAATTTATGGTCGTGTATCATTAATTTGCGAAATCGATGGCATATACTATACCGAACGAAAAAACATTTCCAACGTTAAAATAACTGACGCCCATCATTAAAATTGCTCATTTTAACATTTATACTATTATTTATCGTTGAAAATAGATGTTACAAAAATTCAAGTTTACGTAAAGCTTCATTGCTTCCTTTCTCCTGTCAAAATGACGATAAATAATAAAGAATTTATTTATTTGTTTACTTGTTCATTTAGTATCTACGTTTTTGTCGACAAGATCTCATACGCCGATAAGACTTCCCTCCGGTCGCGAAAAACGACCAATCAAACGGTCACAACTCCAACGGTTGTTACAAACAGGATAACGGTAATGCCCGCTGTGTACTGTGCATACTCGGTTCATAGAACTTAACGCGCTGGCCTGCTGTTGCTACAGTCCTACGTGAACGAAATTGTACAAATTTGTACTTTAAAGTACACCACAAAACGAAAAAAAATAGCTCACGAATCAAAATATATTTTCATGAATATGACATTTTTTTCAGCACTCGATCGTTTTTAAATACTAGGGCAAGAGCTCAGATTTTTTTACGACAGTCAAATTTTACCGTTTCGCGGATTTAAACCCAGGGAAAAAAATGACATAAAGTCTGAATAAATAAATGAAGTGTGCGCGTGCATAAAATTCATTCTGTGCGAGGATAAGAATAATATTCGTACGCACATAAATAGCTCTGATCCGAGACTATGGAAGCAGCGTACATCCTTCTTGCTCTTTTTTCCTGGCGGACAGAAAGAGAAAAAGGAGAGGAGAGAGATCCCGAAAGCACGAGCCTTTCGTATAACAAAGGGCGATCTTATCTGGTACACGGATCAAAACCAGAACATGGCCCCGGCATAGCGAGGATATCCGACATACCACCAGTTGTACACAACGTTGAACGCGTGTATAGAAAATTGAGTGTATGTGTAACCCAAGAGCAGCACATCTTATCGTCAAAATAAGTGAGAGGGAGATAAAAAAGAAAAGAAAACGGGAATAAGGAGAGAAAGGGCAGGGAAAAGAGCGTAGAATTGTTTCCAATATACGTATAGGAAATAATTCCATTGTGAAAACGCGCCATGTTTCATCCTACCAGAGTAGGGAGTACAAAATATTTTTGATGATTCATCACCCTCGAGACCGTTTCCTTTTCTCATCTTCTTGAAAAATCATACCTTTTTATTGAAGAACTTTATATATCTCGTTTTTTTTTGCAAATAGCTGTCACTTTGACGTTTTTCCAACGTGATCGTATAATCGATTGGGAATGAGCCGAGTTTTTGCGAGGATCGGCCAATGAGATGAGTCCTTCCCCTTCGCGGAAAAAGGCTCTCGCGGTTATCTTGGATTCGCGCGGATTCCGTGGACGGGCACGAGTCGTAAGAAGGTTAACGAGGAACAAGGAAATGAGGCGCGTCAGGGCTTAAGGCCGTCGAATAAAAAAAGATCGCTGGGAGTGTCGGTAGGGCGATAAAAGCTTGTCGAAAGCCTGAAAGCCTGCTCGTAACGACTGCGTTTAGAAAATATAAGCGAGAAGTCCGCGGAGATACGAGGAAACAATTATCCGCGGTTGCCAACTGTTTCGCGACTACCATCAGACGGAGGAAAAGAGAATAAAACAATAATAAACTAAAAAGAGAGAGAAAAAAGGGAGAAGGAAAAGGAAAGAAAAACACGCTGGAAAATTTTAATGACAATGAAATTATCGAATATAATTGCAAGGCAGGTGCGATATTATTCGATGGTTTCGGAATTTTCTCCAAGGTAACACGTTGAATGAACAAGAAAAAAAAAGCATCTCAGGTGCATTAACGTCAGATATCGTACATGTCAAATTTTCAGGCTTGCGAGATAAAGGAGAGGCCCGTGTATGTGTGCGCGAGCGAGTGAGAGAGAGAGAGAAAGAGAGAAACGAAGAAAGGATCACGGAACGAAAACGTTGCTAATGGCGGTAATGGTATGTTACATCCCGAGTATAATGTAAGTACGGAGATCCCACTCGTTCTCAAGCTCTCTTTGCGGTCTCTAATAGGAATCCATGCACGGAAAAGGAGGTAATGATGGCATTAATACGGCGAAACGACCAAGAGCCCTTCAGCTCTCGTCCACCGAGGATTTCGATAATATTTTGTAATAGTTTTCTCTCTCTTCCTCCACCTTTTTTCTGTTATTATGTAGAGGAAGCAGGAATCATGCAAGTTTATTATAAGAAGAGAGAGAGAGAGAGAGAGAGAGAGAGAAGAGCGTATACAGGATCATGAAACTCGGGGAATCTCGTGGGTGAAACATGCGTGTTTCGATATAAAAATGAACGTTTAAGTATGTTTATAATCTGTCCACTCGAGAGTGTACGCTCGGGAGAGAGAGCTATCAATAAACTCAAATTGCATGCCTTATTTTCTCTGAGAATCCTTCGAAGGCGTTTTTATCGCTACCTCTCTCATTTTTTTTCTTCCTCATCTGAACCGCGAGATTATTCCAAATTATGTTTGCGCAAATAAATGAATTTGAAGTGAATAAACCGATCGTAAGCATATATTAATTGTTCAAACTTCGATCTAGCTGAATTTGTCGTATGCTCATGACTAACTTTTCAATGTTTTGTGTAAAAGTTATTGACAATAATAATACTGACAAGACTTTTATTTTTTATTGTTATATCGTAACAATAATTTTATGTTTACTCTATATTACAAGCCATATGAATATTAGTAAAACAGTCACATATTTTTCACCAGTAAATATAGGTATAGAAATATATATATAAAATAAGTTGATTATAATCAACTTATTTCCCACTTATTCAATTAATATTGATGCAAATTTTTTTAAGAGAATGGTCTTCCTATATGTTGTAAAAAAATTGTACGATATTCGATATATATTTTTACTCGTGTGTGTGATTTTTTAAGTATTTTTTGCGTCATTTTTTTGCAAAAAAATGTAATGTACGTCATATTGCATTATTTTCTCATATAGACTATGTGTAATTTGTTAATAATTATTTTTCAATTATGAACTTCCTAATCGTCATGAAATTTCTATAAGATATATTGAATCTGTTATTTAATAATATGCATAATATATTTTCAAAAATTTTCCATCATTTTCGATTTTGGACACAGCATCCTTGATCACTCGCGGGAGCTCGAAAAATATTCGCTCTTTTTCGCATTTATCCTCTAACGTGAATTCTCTCACGATTCCAACGCGTTCTCGTGTGGCGAAAGCATCTTATACATTAAAATAAGGTCTGCCAGCGTGCGTTGCAGAAATAAGACCGAGATATATCTCGAGTCTTTCGTCGCTCGCTTTTGTCGTACTGCGAAAAAGCCTCGGGTTAATCATAAGCGAAAACAGGTCTCGGTACATAAAATATTCTCGCTCGTGATTACAGAACGAAAAATACGTAGAAAATTATGATGCGACCCTAGAACAAGATCTTTCATGATGAAAAAATTCTAAAATTAAAATACACGGAAAGAATTTTTGTACGAAAAATTATTGTTTTTTCATATAATAAATACTCAAATTTGGATAAATTTGAAGATATTTCATACAAAACATCGTAATTTTGATTACAACATAATTAGAATTACCGTGTATGAATAATTTTCAAATTTTTCAATAATTGGGAATTTATACAAAAAAAAAGTAATTTTTTGTACTTTTTCATTGTAATTAAAAAAAAATTATTATTTTTTTTGATTACTCGAATATTTATTCGAATAAATCTTTTCTCACAAAGTTTTGAGATATACGTTTTGACTACATTCAACTCGAGTTTCACATGTCGTACAATTATCGATGAAATCGTACAGGCCAGAGTAACGGAGATTGTTCTTAATGATTGGTGTGTGCCACTTTCGGTGGACTCGCGTTAAAATTCTTTTCTCATTAGCCCCGGGTGTGAAGACGATTGGGAGAAATTAGAAATATTAACAGCTCATGTGAATTAACAACGCGTCATTGAAATCGATGATTTCTTCTTTCTTTTTTGTCAAATTAGCGTCGCCTCGGCAATTACAATAAGATATTCAAGAGTAAGAGGAAAATTAGCGACCGAATAATTCGAAATAAAATACGAGAGGACAATAAAGGGGAGTACAATAAAGCGGGATTGAAAGAGGGAAGTCTTGAGTTTGCGACGGAGATACCACGAATTGTTGCACTCCTGGGCACGGGCGAGATATACTGCGATACGGAATGCATCGATAAGAGGAGAGGATCTACAGCGAGTCCTTGCCTTATTCCCTCTCTCTCTCTCTCCCTCCCTCTTTTCTTCTCTCTTTTCTTTCAGTCTTCTTTGCTTTTCTCGTTGTTTCTGCCGCTGCACAATACTTTGTTCGAGTTGAAAGCGAAAAAAGGCAGCTCGATTGGTATGCCAACAAATCCGAAAGAGAGCGAGAGAGAGAGAGAGAGAGAGAGAGAAAAGCACGGGAGATTTTTCGGATACACCGGTTCGTTACTTTTCTTCTTTTTCACCGAGCGTTTCCCCCGTTTTTTTTTCTCACTCTTTATACTCCTGAATGTCCGGCAAGATCTTCGATACATGCGCGAGCCTCGCCCCAACAAAATGGACGCACCAAACCGCGAGATTGCAAGCCCCGATGACGCCAAAGATCTTACCATTGTTTGCATCCTGACAGCGATAAGTTCACAATAAAGTTACATTCGCTTCCAAGCGAGTTCCTCCTTTGACGTCGCCCTCGCTCTCTCTCTCTCTCTCTCCCTCTCTCTCACCTTTTATTTATTTCCTCCTCGTTTGTCCTATCTTTCCTTCCAGCATTTCGACCCTTTCTGTTGAAAACTTTGATTGTTCTCCAAAAATTAAATTGTGGATTATTTCCATGAAATATTCGTAATAAAGTACTAAAACAGTTGTATATTATGTACACGTATCGCAGGAATTAAACCACAAGACTAACGCTTTCTAATTAAACTAACTAAAAATTTTTAAACATTTGAAAATACTTCACTTTCTTGGACTATATAAGATCAATGGTTCCCATGCACCGTTTGGTGTAGAATGACATGGTGTTAACAGATGTGGTTTGATATGCTGTGTTTGATCAGTATAAATAATTAACACCGCATACAACATTACACATAGATTTACTCTGATGTAGGGTAATTTACAATCGAGACTTATTCTTTTAAAAAAATTGTTTGTATACTAATTTTTTTCATAATATACACTTCCTTTTACCATACTCACACAATATGTTTAACACCTCGAAATTTTTAACAGCGCATAAATAAAAATAAGTGACACAATAAATTATATTAAATATTAAATTTTGTTTCTTTTAAATAAATATATTGCTTTGTATATATATTTTTATTTGTCTCAGAAGAATTTGTAGTAGAATTTTATATTTTCTAGAACATCAGCGCATAAGACTCTTTGATAATTCCTAAAATAGAGGGAGTATACGTTTCTTGAAATGTGTGAAGCTCTATTGGGACCTTTGCATTATTTTCTTTTATCGATACGTTTGAATATTTTTAGACATAATTCGAAGATAAAAAATAAAAAGAAAGACATATTTTCACGCTTACCTATATATATATACCCTTGCTTTTACGGGGGGAAATTCGCTTGGCACATGGGCACACGTAATCTCGGGGATCGTGATCCAATAAGGATTCCTTCTCGTTTTCCTTGGCGCTTTTCTCGCTTCGATCGAGCGTAGATTTCGTTACAGCGTATTGTCGTGTACGCTCCATACTAAACACACATTCCTCACGACGGAGAGATCCGAAAAAAATGTACATACGTGCGCGGATATTTGAATATCCAGTCGAGATCTCGCCAATCGGATCTTGATTGCGAATCTTGTTACGCGCACGCCTGGACGATTGAATTCCCAAATTCAGGATCTCCGGCGAAACCCCGGCAGAATCCGAAAGGAATAGAATCCAAGAAATCTCTCAAATCTGTGTAAAGTGTATTCTGAAAAATCGAAATAATTTATAAAAATGATATATTTTGAATAATTATCGTGGAACATTGAAATGTGACTGAGTGCATGGTAAAATCATATAATATAAGGTGCTTAACAACTTTTAAGGTGCAAAATAATAATCTGCATATGAAAGAAGAAAAATAATAAGAGCGATATTTATTAGTATACAAGCGCACAAAATATGAAAGCTTGGAATGTTCGATCGCGAGTGCGTCAACGATTAACTTGTGACGATGGAAGCGACGGCGTTCACTTCAATAAAATGTCTCGAATGCTCGATTATGAAGACGACGATTCTTTTAAACGCTGTATTTCCTACACCCGAAGCGTAGCTCCCTCACGCGAGTCTAATATCGGACGATTAAGCTCAATTAAAGAAACGGGAGACCGTTACGCATTCCAGACATAACGACACGCACGCTCTGCCGTGCAACACCCATTGCGCAAACACAGAAAAACGCACGCACACGCGAGATTTCGGTGGTCGTGCGCTACAAAAATACCCGGCGCATACTTCGCGACGTTACCCGCACCGACGATGAGCTCGTAACTCATTCTCCAATCACTAATTTCCCTACCATCTCTCTTCCATACTAACCTAAAAAGATTCATCAACTTGATCATTACTCATTTTCCAAGTACATATGTATATACATCAAAAAATATCGTGCAAGTTTTTATTGAAGAAACCATTTTTTTTTCATTTCAATACGTATATGCATAGGGTGTCCTAGTAATTGAACAGCAAAATCAACCCTGTCATGTTTTGTTTCTATATTTTATCAAAATTTACCGCGTTTTTTTTAAATAAAAAGGTCTTGAATTTGAGTGTTATATATTGTTAGGTTATGCTACATATAGATAGCATCTTCTGATTAATTTATTTAAGTTTAATTGTTAATTTGCTATTTTACATTGCTTTTAACCGATTAATTAAATAATTTTAATTAATTATATTATAATTATTAACACTTTTCATCATAACATTGTAGGCTCGTGTCTCTCTGTATCAATCTAATTCTTCGTGATGACGAGTATGACCCCTTTTTTTAAACGGCACACAGTTACATCGGGAGGCACCTTAAGCAATTTCATGATGCGCAAAGTGTTCGGTGTTGAAAGCGAGGATGGAGAGAAGGGGGGAGAAACTGATGGTTGTGTTGCTTCGGTAACAATTGATGGAATGTTAGCTACATATTATATAATTTTAGAATAAGGCTTAATTGAAGGAACTAATAATGATTCTTGGGAACAATGCTGCGGATTAGAGTTTACGTCGCGTGTGTACTCGTCGCTCCCGTGGTCCCGCCGGCGCATCTGCGCGTTGTTGGTACATGCCAAGACGAGGAGAACATTAAGTGGCCGCGTGCGTTATTTTTAGAGAGAATGAGGGACTCCAGGCTAGAGCAAAGTGGAACTCCTAATTGTTCTCGTTAGCGCGGATCTCTCGCTGTGCTCGCATCTGTCTGAACTTGCTGAACTTGTATAAACTGTGCATGTCTTACCGCACATTTTCTTGCACGTACATACGCACTCGTGAGAATGCACACAGCTCTTGAAACAATTTACGTGTATATATATTCGTTAAAGTGTGAGTATATACTATATAGGTTCGCTGAAACGAGCTCGTACGAATGCGAATGAAGGGAAAAAGCAGGAGGGAGAAAGAAAGATAGGAAATCTCACGTGAAGAAGAGACGAGGGATGAGCGGTGTTCTCTGATGACATCATGACGCTAATGCTGTACAGTTAAATATATGCATGACAGTACCTAAAAAAAGGCTGAAAATAAAATTGCAAAACGAAGAGAAAGAGTGAGTGAGGGAGGGAGGGAGAAGAGGAAAAGGGACAAAGCAGAGAATCGCGCGCACGAGACTGCTAAAATGGCTGGAGAGCAAGATGGTCGCACGGTTTAAACGCGGAAGAAAGATGGAGAGGACGCGGGAAACAGATGCCTCGAAGATTTGCATAAATGAGGCTAAAGCCGAAAGCTAATATGAGCCTCGGCCACTCGCTGCGAGCGTAATCGTTTCGCGTATACGCACACGCGGCAACTTTATTCGCGAATAAGAGATCCTAGCGGAGGATAGAACGTCGAAATTAAATCATTTTCGCCGTAACAACGCTTGGGATCCTCGCATTAAAAAAAGAAGAAGAATTTCGAAAGTCGCCGAGATTATTTTATTTTGCGTCCCCGAAGGATGTCAGAGAGGACGTTATATTTTTCACCTTCTGAGCTGTCTTCTATATATATACATATATATCGCGTCGATTTGAATACATCTTTTGTTTATCGTCGTCTTCCCCTTCCGCCTCTCTATGCGTGGACGTATATTCTCCTTATTCACGAAATGTGCTCACACGGGATGCGCTTTTCTGAGGGATGAGCCCGGAAAATATTCTATTTTCTATTTACGATTACCATTTGAATATCTCCGGTAAGTGCGCGCGGATATTCGAATAAATTAATGCGGGGAAAGCGTCGCTCAAGTCTACGACTCGGGAGTATGTATACGACGTCGTCGGATTCGCGGTGGATTTTTTCTCGAATAAAACATCGCTCTCCGACACCCTGCTTCTCGCTCTTGTATTTCCCCGTTACGTATGCGGGACTCTCGAGACCTCGAAAAAATTCGAGCCGCCCACGATCGTCCCACGGAAATATACATGTAAATAAAATAAACATCCGAAATATGATAAAATATTCCACAGAGTAGTGTTTCGCTCTTCTTTTTTTATCCGGAGACTAAAATAAGACGGAGGTGCGCGCATTCGAAATTATAACGAGAACGTTTTATTCTCACGGGGCGAGAGCTATAAACGTCTCATCCTCGCTGAGCAACCCTTGTCCTCATGTGGAATCGTGAATGAGCCCGATACTTATCCGATCTTCCGATTCGGTTCACCGTGAATTCTCGTGTCTCCGCCTGATTGGATCTTGGAACGAAAAAATATATGTTCGGGAGCCCACCAGACATTTCCAGTCGTTTCGCTTTCACTTGTGTTTATATGTGTATACGTGTCCTATAGATTTCCATCGATAAATCCTAGGCGTTCCAACACGGAAATAATTAAGCTAAACAGATGCGATTACGATCGCCGGTTTCAACACGGTGATGTTTCGATCCCCGAGATTCCAAATTTTATTCATCTTTTATCATGTGCCAATCTCGGGCTCTCCATGCTCGATCAAAAATTTGCTCCTGGACGTGATTGAAAAAAAAAGGTCAATGATGTTTATTTCTATATAGCAATTCGTGTCGTTGCAATGTGGGCAAGATGGCTCGTGGCGGACGTCCCGTCGATCTGACATTGACGGACTCGCCACGAGCGATTGCCGTGAGCCTGTTTTCGCGTGTTTCGTGCGATAAAGATATAATCGAATGTATCGATTACGAGTCTCTGAATGAAATTGACACTGCCATCTATCACCTCGCACACGGTACCCTTTACATTTTTTTATACAAGTTGCATTCGAGTGACCATTTCGAAAAATAACGTCAAAATCTCTTCATCACTATACTACGGAAATAATATTTTTCCAATATATGGTTAAACATGCCTTAAAAATGTTGAACAATACTTTCTATATTATTTCAAATAATTTAATTAATTTTTTTTCCTGCATCTCAATGCGTGAATTACACTTCCTAAAATTTAATATACAGCCCGTGCACGTGTAATGTCAAAAAAAGTTTGTGCAAATTTTTAACAAAATACTTGTACCGACGCTTATTGAAACGTCTAGATATTTTTGAAACTATATATATTAACTGAATAGATATTTTGCCATTGGAAACACTGGGTGTATATCGCACAGGTCGGTTGAACGTCCGAGAGTCAACCGGATGGGGTTTGCCGTGAGGAAAAGAATCGAGTATCCGTATCAATATATTATATCAACGTCATATATATGTACAGGTGCATTATATTTATGTATACAAGCGGAAAAAGACGGCAGAGAGGAAAAGCAAAGAAGCACCGTGTGGTGTCCAGTATCGATGTTTTATACAAAAAGCGTGGAACGGTATGCATAATTCACCGTATCTTTGACGAACAGCCTTAAATCCTGAATATATAATAAAAGAGAGTCTCTCCTATCTCTTTGTCCCATGTCTCCACGTTGCATGCGGTCACTCTTTTCCCACTTCTCCGGCTTGCTTTTCGACCGTGTTTTTTTTTTCTAGAAACAGGGAGAAGAAAGAAAACCGTATATAGAGTTGTGTCCACGTGTCTCGAAGCGCCCGCGGTTTTTTAAAAATATTTGCCGAAGACTCAAATTTCTTAACTTCCTTTCCCTTCCGTCGATTAATCTCTTTCCTGTCGCTTTCGGTCCTACACACACACGCGCGCACAATAATAACACGTTCTGTCGCAATTTCAATAAAATCGAGAATATTTGCTCGAGATTCGCAAGATGAAATATATAACGATATTTTAGAGCGAAGCAAATAGTTTGCAGTGAGAATAACGCGCTGGGATGGAGAATGAAAAAAAAATCGAGGGTATATATCGAGTGTCCAAGTGTAAACTGTTGAAAAGTAAAGTAGTGTTCGGATCCAATATGCAATAAACATATAGCCCTGACGTATTTAATAGTAAGTTGGTCGTATAAAGTTTGACGTGGCGGTCGAGCATTACAGCTCGGCCATGCGAGAGATTTTATGAGGGAATATCGCTTCTTCGTTGGGCTCTTCTTCTCGCTTCGCGTCGTCGTCGTCGCCGGTACTCCGATATAGTATATACTTGAGCGTTGTTCCTTCCTGCTCTTTTTCTCGTCATCATCAGGGTCTCTCAACGCGGATAACTGTCCCGTTCAGGATCACGTCTCTCTTTCCGACGATCGAGCGAAAACGCGGCGAGAACACGCGTGACTCTCGCTCCCTTATTTCCTTCATCTCTATCTCTCCCTCGCTCTTTCTCCGCCTCTGCGCTTCTCTTTCTCTCCCGAGAACCCCTGAACTCCTCGCTGTAGGTATAGCCCGCGGTTAATTGCACGTCTGGGCCCCAGGCAGGATCCTTGGCCTGTCACGACTATCCTCCTCTCGTCTCATCTCCCGCGAGCTTCTCCCGGGATGTCCACCTCTGACCATCAGTCTACGAGCACGAAAAAAATCTAGTATACCTCAATACCGATCATTTTCACTCTCTCCAAATTTTCTATACTCATCAATTTATCCGAAAATTCCTTTTTATTATATATGAACATATATAATGTAGCTCGCTATCAAAACATATCCTTTATTATTTCAGATTTTAGTTTGCATCAGTCTCTGCTGCTTTGACGTTATTTTTTAAAGGACCAACCTAGACGTATATTCTATAAGAGAAATCACTTTAACTGTAAAGTGATGTACAACTAAATATCCTTTTACCATATTTTTCCATTGTATAGAATTCGATATATTTATTTCATTTTCATTTTGTGTTACTATTTCGTTTTGTGTCGTTTCTTTATCCAGTTTGCTTTAGAAAAGTATATCAAAGACGTCACTTTCCATCCAAGATAACATATTTTTTTTTAGTAACCAAAATATTTAACTGCACGAATATTTCAATAATTATGGCTATATTATATATAATCTCTCGGTTCCCAAATAGTTTTTAGATTTTCATTTCGAAATTTGACCTCAACTATAATTTAGATGACGAACATTTATTCTTTTTTTTTGAATTCACGACTATTGTATAGATTTTTACAACAAGTTAATACTTTTTTATTCTTAATGCACGATTGTCTCTGCCGAGAGTTCTTTTCTTCGGGCACGTTGTGCTTTAAGCGACTGTGAAACGTCGTATTGAAGCGAGAAATGATAGGAGCGAGAGAAAGGGTGAGCGCGCGGGAGGAGAAAAGATAAAGGGGTGGTTTTCGGAAGCGGAGGGTTCCGGGCCACAGGGGGAACTGCGGCCACAATTACACAAAGTGCGACTCGTCCGCTCGTCCAAAAGCAGTCAGCGCGGTGTACAAACACAGGGAAAACAAGCGTTCTGGAAGCCCGGTCGTGCCAGTGTGCGTTTTTTTTCTCTCTCTTTCTCCTCGGATATATAAATGTAGCCCGGTTGAACACAGTTGGTAGCTCAATTTACAACGTCGAAAGCTTTTCAGTCTCTCTCCTCCACGACGAGATGATGGATCCGTCCTCGTTGTCTTTTGCCCTGGAACCCGTGCACCGATACGTTTCTCGTCATGTGAATAGAGTGAAAAGACAAAAAAAAAGTAATAAAAAGAGAAGAAAAAGCTGATGTCAAAAAAGAGAGTCCACGCGCATATATAGCGAGTCCGAGAATCGGAGTTGACGCGTAAAGTAATCTCATATCCGCGAAAAGAGGGATGAGGAAAAAAGCGTGATTACCTCGCGCCCCCGGCGCGTTTTTTCACAAGAATAGATCGAAGTATATTATATTCGGGCTGAAAATATGCGAAGGGAATTTACGATACAGGCGGGATATTTTATTACGTTCGACAGAGTACCTACCGGACAAAATTTATGTGGCTGTTCGAAAAGTGAGGATGAGAGAAATGAAAAGATAAGAAAAAAAGAGGAGCGGAGGATAAGAAGCGTAGAGAGAGAGAGAGAGAGAGAGAAGAGAATAAAAAGAGAAAAGCAGAAACGGGCGACCAAGAATGAGAAAATGAGAAACGAAACAGACACAATGCGCGAGAGCGGGTCGTACGCAAGGGGTTTGTTGGCGCGGTGGTGAAACCATCTTCTTTGCGCGCGGTATATTGAGGAGCTCTCAGGATAAAAGAGCTCCCAGCCTACAGATATAGCGCCCGTCAGGGTTGAAAAAAGTTGGATGGGGATGGACGCGACGGGGATCCGGTACATTGAAGCTCCGCGTCTCTCCGCTGTGTAGCTTAAAAAAGTAGTAGAAGGGATTTTCGAGAGAAGCATAGTGGAAAAAGGCGTATGTGAATCGACGTCGGAATAAAAGTCCAGTTTTACCCGCGATATACGCTCAAAACCGTTGTACACGGATCCTCCGTAACTCCGTGAATATACCCCGAACCACACCCCCCCTCTCCCCTTGACTTTTTTTCCTCCCCCTTTCTCTCGCATCGCTGGAACCGTGAACTTTTTTTTTCAAGTTTTTCCGCGAGAGAAGCAGACAGGGAAGCCTCTCTCCGGGCGACACATTCTCTCTGTTTCACAGCGAACCAAAGAACCTCCTGATGTGTGTATATACCGTATACACTTTTGCAACTCTCTCTCTCTTTTTCACATTCTCTTTCGCTCTTCTTCATCTTTTTCTCTTTTTTTTTATCCAGCTCATCGTCCATTATAAGGCTTGGCCAGAAATATAGAGTTTTCCTGGATTTCTCACAGTTTTAATCGGCTCAAACGTATATCGCCAGTTCGGAGCTCGCGCTTTTTCACGGGGATGATGCAATTTTAAGATCTCCCGCGGGTGCTGTGCATGCGCTGCTTCAACCCGACGACAAATGTACTCGGCTCGGCGGCGCGCTTCCCGGATCGAGGCGCATTTTCCGGAATAAAAGCCGCCGCATCAGCGCGATGCCGTTTTTTCAGGGATGAGATGAGAGGCTCTATTACCGGTCGAAGTTTGATAAGCAATTGGAGATACACACGGTGAGCACTCGCCGGGGCTGGAAATATATATAATAAGCATGCGGTAGAATAAGCGATCGAGGAAGCGCGCGGGATCGTGATGAGGTCGCTGCCAGGGTCAAACCTTGCCGGGATATACACCAGCTGGTAGATTCTGCTTTTAAGCGGCGAGTTCGACGAGCTCCGCATACACGATGAAAAGTATACGCGCACGAGGGTAGAACGAAGGTCCGAGGTCTTGTGAATGTCGCCATTTTCGCGCGCCACTTTTCCTCAAGAATTCGCGCAAAAAAAATCAAGAAATAAAGAAAAAAATGCAGAGGCGAGCGGAAACCCTCCATCTTGTTGCAATTTAATGAAAAATGAAGAAAATAAGAGGAAGAATAATAAGAGAGAAAATTAAAAAGTATTATGTAAGAATGCGCGGGATGGAAATGGGAAATAATAAGGAGAGGAATTTTATGTATGTGGCGAAGGAAGGAGAGAAGTCGGAGAGGAGGAAGGCGTTCGTGGCTCGTCCGCGCGAGGGGGGAGTTGGGGTTGGAATACGCGCCAGATGGATGGGCAACTTTTGCTGCTCGTTGGCGCATACTGGGCGTTCTCCGCCGTTTTTTCTTCCTTTATTCCCGAGGCTTCCACATAGCAGCAATGTAAGTCACGCTTCTTTATGGGATGCCCCGTGACCCCGCTACTTGTAAACCGACTAAAGATTCAGAAATAGCCACGTCCGACATTGGCCCTGCCACTTTGCGCGCGCTCGGGAAAGGACGAGAGATGGAGATATAAATTAGCGGCGAATACCAAAATTATTGTTCGCAGGTACTCGGCGAAGCCCCGATGCGCCGGTATCTCCCCGTGATGATAAATAACAACGAGAAAATATAATTAATTTTGCGGGGAGGCTCCGCGATGCGAACGTCGCTCGCTGATGCTCTCTGCGCGCTGCTGTTCATCGAAATAATTCTCGTCCGAATTCTATCGCGGGGGCGAAAAGCAGGGGAAGGAGGAAACGTGAGATCGATTCTGGAACAAAATTCGAGGCCTACGCCCCGATACGCTTGTTATTGTCAAGAGATATGCAACTGATGCATCCGCGCTCGGCGTCTATGTATATGAACATTGTATGTCCTCCGCCGCGTGCGCGTTCGGAAATCAGAATGAGAAGACGTCAGGGAAGCGATATTGTGAGCGTCTGTCGATAGAGCCTGCTCGATTTCGAGTATTATTCCTGGCTGACTGTTGCACATACGAGGTAACACAATAATGCACATCAAGCTCGCGTTATCTTTTCGGACTCGACGTAGATAGATAGAGCCCCTGAAGCCTCTCTGCGCATTCGATACTGTGCGTAACCGAAGATGAACAAACGCCGACCACACGGAATTATATTCTCCGCATTGTCGATGCACGAACAACAATTACGACGAGAAGACCCAAATGTGCAGAGACCGAGTTTTAAATCGGCGCAACGGAAACGCGATACAGCTCGATCGTTTTCACCCAAGTTTTCAGGAGAATCCATACATACTTTTTATCTTCCTCTTTTATTACCATCAATACTAAATAAAGGATTAGATATTTAGGTATTCAAAATGATCATGATTATATTTTATATATTTGTATATTCACTAATATTAAATATTTTTATACTTTCATTTTTTAAGATTTATATACATATAGTCCGATACCCCAATAAGAACGATTTAATAAGAACGCTTCCCCGTTTTTTCGCTCGAGCGCTTCCCCCACTCTGACTCAAGTTCCGAGCTCGAGTAGTTTCGCATCCACGAATCCCAATAAGAACAGATGCCAACGAGACCTCAAAGAATAAAATAAAACCAATATCAAGAAGATATTTGATTCAAAATTTGTATTAATGTTCTTTGGTGTTATATTAGAAGGTATGCCAAATTTAAAGATTCTTCACTAACTAGAAATCGAAATATTTATCGTCAAAAATCACAACTTTTAATACAAGGTTTATGAGAGATAGCGAAAATTTCTCATTTTTAAGAATTAATATCTCAATTTCTAGCAAGCGAATGATATTAAAATTTGGACACAAGACAAGCAATATATTAATCTCAACATACACCAATTAATT
>JAPYYW010003031.1:0-20904 GCA_030522545.1 Cremastinae sp. A BG-2022a
AGTCCACTACTATTGTAAAAAAGGATTGTCATAATTTAAATATGTATGGAAAATGTATCAAGCAATTGCTGTACATTGAGGAATAAACTACTACTACTATTCATAAATTAACGGATAAACGAAGTTTTTCTTTTACTTCGTTAGTCAGTAGAAAAATAATTAAAATAGTTTTATTCTATTTTGTACTATTTTTTAAATATATTCACAGACGTGGTAAACTCCTCGTTGTCTAAATAGTTAATACTCGTAAATAGATACAAAATTTACAGTAAGATGAAGATAACTTTTAACCTGGCTTTAATTATATATACTTTGCATGCTGTGTCAATTTAAACATTTTTTGATTTCATGTCATAATATTTTTCGATAAGTTCAATTTGTCTATTATAAAGCTCTAACTTGCGTTCCTCGAGTTTAATCATTTTCTTCATAAGTAACACCTTTCGTGATGCAAATTTATTTTTCTCATCAGATTTTTCATTAACTTTTACTTTATTTTTTTTTCCTCTGTCGTTGTTCGCAATAGATGTATCACCATCAATAACTGTTTGCCCACGTCGACGATTGTCGTCATTATCCTCATCGTCATCATCATCAGTACCATCATCATCGGAGTCATCATTAGATGTAGATGAATCCATGTCAAAAAAAATCTTACTTTGAACAGCCATTGTAGTGTTCAGTAGACATTCCTATTTGTATTAAAATTACTCATTAATTATTTTTAAAGATAGTAATAATTATATGACTGTGTATTTTTATAAGTAATACATTTTTGAAAATACTGCAATAATTGTATACTTATTGGTATTAGAGTATATTAGAGTATAATATGAGAAGGGTGTTATTTTAATTGATTTTTAATCCATATTTTTATGTGTACCTCCATTATGTTTTCAACTACTCTTTTCACGTTGGCTTTATTGACATTATTCATGTTATATTTTTATTGAAGTGGCACAATTAAATGTTTTATTTATTAGTAAATAAACAGTACAGTGGATGTGTGTGTATTTATTTAAGGAGGTATTAGCGATACTTACTACTCAAATGAGATACTGTTAGGTTTATTTTTAAATGAGGCATAAATAAATGACTTTTAAGATTCAATAAATCTTTTTTGCCAAATATTCTAATTCAGAAATGTAAAATATTGACTTAATATAGATAGTTAAAAAGTGATTATCTGTTTTTTGATTATAATCTTACTTGTATTCACTCATGTATAAATTTCATATTCAAATTATAATTAATTAATTTACTGAAACGTTCGATGACCATATATTTTTATGGTTAATAATTAAACCTTACACTCTAATGAATACGTGAGATATTTGGATTATTTGAAATTTCACTCTAAATTTTTTTTTCAATCGAAAAGTGGATGTTAATGGATGCTAAGACTCTAGCTTATGTTGAACATACTTTGTTGGGATAATTTTCGCTTATTTTATCGATAATGTTACTTGAAATTTAGCCATTGAAAAACTGAATTAATACTCTATATATCGTAAAAAAAAATTTAATAGGAATAATTCAGTTTCGTACTTTCGTTATTAATACCTTCTTAAAAATAGTAATAATTGTATGACTGTGTATTTTCACAATTAATAATTTTTTTAAAATAGTGTAATAATTGTATACCTATTCTTATTAAGGTAGTTCTATCAGTACAGTCAAATCAAAAGTTTTTATCCCAATTTATCTCCAAACCATGTGGTTTTTGAGCTCAAGTTGGCTATATATAACGAAATGATAAAAATTCGTTCAAATTTGGAGAGAATATTCTTCCATGTGAAATACGTGAATACAATTTTTTTTTAGAATTTTAGTCTAGGTATTTTTCGAACAATTGAACCATGAAATAGCCATTTTTAGACAATATAGATATACATTTCGTGTATAAAGACGTAACTTTAATACTCGATTACACGAAAATAATGTAGACGATATTTTTTTCTGAATTTATATAAATTTCTTGTGACAAAGAACCTTCTCTCTAATTTTTATCATGTTCTTAACAAATTTCCTTTCCCTATACTTCTAACATGTAAAACGTCATTTATTTTCACCATTTGTAGCCAACCCCCTTAAGAAAAGTTTGAACCCCCTTAATTGTTTGAAGAACAACATATTCAAGATTCAAGGTCATCCAAGATGACCTGTACTAGTTACATATGTATGAAAATGAAAAAAAAATCATAATCTTAGGATTTTTTTAAATTTCAGAAACCTTCTTTGAAGTAGAATAAAGAGCTGTGCAGAATTTCAACAAGTTACACTAGCTAGAAGTCAAGATGTCAATAATTGAAGATCGCAATATTTAACACGTGCTCTTATGGGAGAATAGCGATTTTTGACAATAAATATCTCGAGTTCTACATAGTGAAACCTCTCAAAATTTAATATACAAATGCGCATTGTATCAAAAAAGGTTTTTGCAAATTTTTAACGAAATCCTAAGAAAATGATTTTTTGATATATTAGAGTATAAGATAAAAGTGTTATTTTAATTGATATTTATCCACTTTTTTATAGATACCTCTATTATATTATCAACTACTTCTTCCACGTCGGCTTTATTGACATCACCCATGTTGTATTTTTATTGAATTGGTACAATTACTCTTTTAAATATATTGTTTTATTGTTTAGTAAATACAAATATATTGTTTAGTGTATGTATTTATTTAAGGTTATGTACGCGACGAGAGCACGGCTGCGGAAGATAGATGACGCGCGTGCCCGGAAAAAGCGATATAGCAAACGTTCGACGGCGCAGACGCAAGCGGTTCGGTTCAACATCGCTGGGATCACTCGAAACCCATGAGAACAGGGGGTGGACGGAAAGTCCGTGGCGCTTGACAGCTTGGCCTGGGAGAGTCGAGTGAGAGTCGGCTCATACGTTGTCGCGCCGGTGTCGCGTCGGAGCGTATACACAGAGCACGAGAGACGAAAAATATCGAGGAACAATCGCTCGAAACCGACCCGAAAACGAACTATTTATCGGGTTACAATAATGTGCGTTTATTACGCGAATGGGTTTACGTTCGTACGCGAAACGTGGAGGTTTCTGGTGAAATCGGGTTACCCAGCTAGGGCCGAATTGTGATGCTGAATAAACAGCAGGAGCTAGGCTGCCCGGACGCTTGAAAAAAAAAAAAATGACACGCACGCCGGGACGTCGAACGCGCTATTGCGATTAGTTGTTAAATAAATATATATAGATATAAAAATTACATGAATATTATATATATAATATATATATATATAGAGAGAGTTAGATACGAGAATTGAGTGTTTTAGGTGTTTCGTTGTTGAAAAATATATAAGAGGAAAGAAGAGAATAACAAAAACAAATAAAACACTGGAGTATCGATGTATTTGTGATGGGAGTGCCTGCGCGGGGAGCTCTCGCGGCGATAGTGGCCACTTTCGCCTTTGCAGTTTATACAAACAGCCTCGGCTGCGGCTTCGTCTTCGACGACATTTCCGCGATAAAGGACAATCGCGACCTGCGACCCCATACGCCCCTGAAGAATGTATTTTTCAACGACTTTTGGGGCACGCCGATGCACAAGGTGAGTTTTGCGGATGGAGATCCGGGAATTTCGGCGTAAGGCTGAATTTTTGAAATATTTGGAGAATCCATCGCATTTTCGGCGCGATCGCCGCGCGTAGAAGGTTCTGGCGAGAGTGCGCGGCGAAGAGATGAGTTACGTATCGTTCTCTCTCTCTCTCTCTCTCGCTTCCCTCTCCGCGAAGAAACTTCCGATCCCTTCTCTCCATAGCTCGCGTGTATTGATCCGTGAGCTTTCCCTTCCTCGTTTTCGCTTCTCTCTCTCTATATATATATATATATGTATTCTATTATTACTCTTTTTGGTTTATATTCAATATTAATTTTAAGTTTAGTTTTTAAGCATATTTTTTATTGTAACCTTCATATTTTTGTTACTCTTTATTGTTTACGGATGCTTTCCAAGGCCTAATAAACCAAAATTCATTCAATTAATTAATTCTCTCTAAACCGCGTTTTGCTATTATTGTTTCGTTCCAACGCAATCCCCGATCCATTCCGTTTCATTACATCCCCGTCCTCGACGAAGATTCTTTTCGTATTTTATTCCACTTGTCGATTCAACGGCATTTCTATATTTTTTTTTCTTTTTTTTTTTACAAATTCTCTTCAAATGGACCTTGTCTCTCTCGCTCGCGGAATAACAAAGCCAACCACGATTTCCATCGCTTGTCCCGACTCCGCCATCAAGCCAAATTCAATTGATCGAACTTCCGCTGTCTCGCCGAGAATATTGCGAGATTGGAGGGCCGGGAGAAATAAATTATGCTTTCCTCTTTGCTTCCTTCATGACTTGCGCTGATGAGCCAAAAAGGCTTTTTCCCCTCCTACCCTTTTTTTTAGTCTCGAGAGAAACATCGGGAGCGGAACGTGAAAAAAAAAACTTTAATTGACTTTCCTCGAGGTCCTTTGATCTTTTTTCCCCATTGTCTCTCTATCTCTCGAGCGTTCGTATAGCCTTTGAAATATAAGGTTTAGGCCTCCATTTGTCAGAAATTCAGTTTTTACAAAACGAAGAAACCGGGCAATGTTTCCTCCTGAGGCTTTTAAAAGCTCTCGAGGAGATTTTACGTCGGGGACAAAAACGAGTTTACCGATTTATTTGTTTTGACGATGATAAAGATTTGCGTTGTGCTTTTTTATTCGGAATCGGGCTGAAAATCAATTGTCAATGCTCGCGACGGTCAGGAAATCTCTACGTTTCTCCAAATAATTGTTGAATTGGGAAATTCAACCGATATTTTTATAAAAATCATTTTGTGTGATAAGAGCTTCAGAAAATTCAAAAAATGAAAGGACACTAAAGTAAACGAAAAAAGAAATTCTTTATATTTTTAGAAAAATTTATTTTAGAGTGATAAAAGTTTCAGAAGTTTCAAAAAATGAAAGGAAAAGAAAATAAACGAAAAATAAATTCTTTATATTTTTAGTAAAATCATTTTACAATGACAAAAGCTTCAGAAATTTCAAAAAATGAAAGGAAACGAGAATAAAAGAAAGGAAATGCTTTATACATTTTAGTGAAATCATTTTAGATCGATAAAAGCTCTAGAAATCCAAAAAAAAAAAATGAAAGGAAACGAGAATAAACGAAAGGAAATTCTTTATACATTTTAGTGAAATCATTTTAGATCGATAAAAGTTTCGGAAATTTCAAAAAATGAAAGGAAACGAGAGTAAACGAGAATAAATGCAAGACAAATTCTTTGAGTCAAGAAGTAAATGAATGAAAAGGCTTTGAATGAAACGATTTGCACAAGAGATAGTTCGATGGCTGTTTGGATTTAACCCCTCTGTACGAAGTAGTATACATCAAAGTTTGATTAGTTCTTTGAGCCAAACGAGTAATTAATGTGGTTGAGCTATAATAAATATAATATTTAATTTATGTATATTGTAGAGCTAATAAAACTAATGAGAAAACTGAATTTATTTACGTCACTGATCATTTTAGTGAGAAATCTAATTTCAAAATCTGCGATTTTATCATGCAATTTTATCACAATTTTATTAACAAAATTTTCACGCACTTTTTCTTATTAGTGAAAAAAATTTAAGAGTAATTTACTTATAATGAATAATTATATGTATAATAATTACTATAAATAAAAATAAATAAGAAATAATGACAATTATTCTTAATCATTTATTTATTATGCTCAATGATATTCAATTCCTATTCTGCTATTTGTTTAAAACATTATAGTAACTATTTTACAACCACTTTCAATAGGTTAAACTCGTGAGAAAAAAGATTAAGGCAGTTCTATAGAAACAGTCAAATCAAAAGTTGTTATCTCAATTTATCTCGATACCATGTGGTTTTTGAGCTTCAGTTTATTAAGAAAAGTTTTTGCAAATTGTTTCAAGAACAATAGACTCAAAATTCAAGGTCATCCAAGATGATTTGTACTTGCTACGTATTATGTATGAAAATTAAAAAAAATTATAATCTTAGGATTTTTTTTAACTTGAGGAAGCTTCTTTGAAGTACAATAAAGAGCTCTGCTAAATTTTAAGAATATTCACCATCTAGATCTCAAGATATTTAGGATCGAATATCGCAATATTTAACATGAGCTCTTATATGAGAGAGCACTGAAAATAGGAATTTTTAACAATAAATATCTAAATTTCCATGTGGTGGTGAAACCTTTAAAAATGTGGTATGCATATGCGTAACATATATCAAAGAATGACTGAACCAATTTTTAACAAAATCGTAAATAATTGATAAAACTATAAAACTATACCTTAATTAAAAATATTTAGGAACAAAAATCGAAAAATAAAAGATATTTAGAGTGGAGGATTGCCCCTTTTCAGAGATATCGCTAAGAACCTCCGTTTCAGATTGGAACTACATGAACTTTGAGCTCAAAGTTTGTCCGAGATAATTTCCAAAGGATGAAATTCAAGGATTAATTTCCCAAGCTAAGAATTTTTCGGCGAATGTTTCACCAGGGAAGTTGCAAGAAGAAATAGAATTAATTTAACGCGAAAATACACAAATAATCTCGTCATTATTGTCATTTAATAAAATATTTAACAAATCTCGGATAAAAGTAGGAAAAGGAATTAAATTTTTATGTGAACTAAAAATATTAATGGATCAGAGATATTCGGTACTAATTAACGGCTTCCTGTTTGAATAATTAATAATTACATGCAATGAATTTTAAATGACATTATCAACGTCGTTGCTTTCATACGAATCACATTGTGAAATTAAGTATTTTCAGAACAAAAGCCAGAATGCATTAATTCAATCATCCATTGAGGTACTTCTATCAATAATCCAAATCCAACTCTGATCAAAGATAATTTTATTTTTTTACAGAAGCCTACAGTAACCTATTGTCAAAATTCTATCAAAATTGACTGCTTTGTATTTTGGTGTGCGAAAATTCAATCATTGTTAATTAATAAATTAATTAATCAATTATCTGTATTCTACATCACATTTCTCCAACTTGTGTCAATTAATAAGTGAAATTTGATAAACTAAATGCAAAAGATGATGGAAAAATCTGAAAATAGTACTATATCGTGTCGGTGAAGAGTTTAATTTTAAAAAATTGTCAGTTTCTTGGAAGGAATAATCAATATCATCTTTTTCAGAGCTCTCATTTCGAGTTAATAACGATATAATTTTTCAATTACCTCACTATTTTATACATTTTTATAAATTTTCCTCATTATTTTAGAAAATTAATCGTTTATCATGAATTGGGCACATTAGATACGACTATAAAATTAATAGTATGATTTTTTCTAAATAACCAATATGAGATTTTTGGAAATTTTTTGTACATTTGTAATAGTGTAAGGAATCGAAAATTGATAAAAATCTTTATTAAAGTTCATCACAATATTCTTTGTTACTCAATAATTCGGAAAAATCCGTAAAACGTGTTTTCGAGTAATTTAATAACGAGTTATATCATATCTAGTCTACAGCTGTTTATGCAAAAAAATTATTTGCTCGAATTGATGTACATGAAAAATATGAAAAAATATAACAATAATGTATTTCATATTGAAAATGGTATAAAAAATTGTTAACTATATTTTAAAATTTGTAAATACATACATAATCAAAAATTTAAAAAGAAATAAGAAAATGTGGAAGATTGTGGTTTGGTATTGCGGTAGGTCAGTAATTAATTATCAGCATAATTAGTTGTAGAAAGTTTTGGGGAATTTTGAAAAAACTGGAAATTTGCACATTTCAGAGTCGAAATTGTGGCAAGCTAGCAATTACACATTAGCATAATTAATCTTCTAATCGTTTTCGTATAGACGGTTTATACCGAGAAAGTTTTGGAGAATTTTGAAAACACTGGAAATTTGTACAATTGAGAGTCAAAATTGTGGTAGGTTAGCAATTATACATCAGCATATAACGAGTCGTCTAGACGTTTTCGTATAATCGGTTTTGTCGAAAATTTGAATGGTTGAGAATTAATATTAAGACAGGTCAGGCACTATACGTCAGTAATATCGGTATACACTTTTCTGCAAATAATTAGTCGTCTAGACGACCTTCTGGTCGTCTAGATTAAATGGTTTTGATTAAAATTCTGAGCACGTGCAGGTCTATTGAACCAATTAAGAAACTGACTTGAAATAATTTATGCGACCAAATGACGACGATATTTCAATGTATACCATTGTAATCTATGCAAACCCATGTAAACTATATACCACTGTATAATGCTAGATAACTAAAGATGCACTGAAAAGCATAAAAATTAACTGATTCATGATTATTGATTTCATCATGGCACTGATTAACGAACATATAAAATTTTAAATGTCTTCCAAGTCAAGTTGAATACTATTTCACAATTTTTTTTAATATGCTATTTACTGCAATCAGAGAGTACTAAAATGAACCGTTTGTTTTTTAGGTATTAAGAATTATCACGGTAAACCATATAATATTATAATTTTGTAATATTAAAACTTCAGCAGAGTTTTTGTTGTGACCAAGATTAGGAAATTTGTCAATGCTTGACATATTACTATATGTATAGTAATATAGTTTTTTCAAATTGCAAAAACTTTAATAAAAGTTTTAACGTTACTAAATATACTTTTTGGATCACCACGATAATTCTCAATTCCTAAAAATTTGACCATTTATTTTAGTATTCTCTAATTACAGTTCAAAAAGCATGTTCAAAAAAAAATTTGTAAAAAGTATTCAACTTGACCCGGAATACATATCCTAGCCAACAATTGTTATAATAAGAATCATTGTTTTGTGTATTACTGTATTGTTTTTATGTATTTTTAAGCAAAGTAAAGCGATATTTGTTAATTTTTGTTTCCTTTTTTACATAAATGAAACAGGAACAATCGCACAAATCGTACAGGCCACTATGTGTTCTCACGTTTCGCTGGAATTACGTGATTCATCAACTGGATCCGATGGGATACCATTTACTTAATGTAATTCTCCATGTGGGCGTTTGTATTCTGTACTTCAGGTTAGTTTCATCTAAACTTTAATTAAATTCGTCTTTTAGTTATCGCTTTGTCGTATACCCTCTTTCCATTGTTATTTGTTGTTTTAATGTAATGAATGCTCGCAGAACCTGTTTGATGTTTTTACCGGATATCGCGAGCTTTGTCTCGGCTCTGCTCTTCGCAGTGCATCCTATTCATACGGAAGCCGTGAGTTGATTGATTACGTACATGATTTTAGCCCAAACGAATAGAGAAAACAAATTCACTAAAATTGTGTCTTCATCAATAAATTACGTCGTATTATTGTTATTTTTCTTTTTTAAAAATATTTTCAAAACAATTATATTCAAATATCAATAAGCATAAAGAAATTCTTGTGGAAACATTTTAAAGATGAATTGGAGTGATTTTAAAAAATGGTATAAAATTATTGCTACATGTTGGATATGTTGTTTCAGAATTTGTGATAACTTATATGGTTGTATAGGAAATTTGAAAATTATTCACTGAAAATTTCCAAAGTTATCAATTCTTTGAATTCTTCAAATCTTAACATTATTGCTTACGGAATTTTATACGAAAAATTACTGTTTTTTTTCATATAATGATAAAAATTTGAAAATTTTTAGGATTTTTGATTTTTATAATGACGAGATCCATTCGAAAAATGATCAGAATCATGTTCTGTAAAATTATGTTCTGTATAAACACTTTTTATATAAACACGAAAAACGTGATGATTTATATAAAATTGTCTTCGTAAGTATTTATTTTGTCTATAAATGACAAGTATTTTTCTAATTCATTTTATAGATTAGATGCACGACTTTGATAATAACGTAAATACGTGAAAAAGTATAATCAAATGTTCTCCTTTTTAATTCTTTAAACGACGCCAATTATTAAAATAGTTCAACAAAAATATGTTTGTACTGGTAATTGATATAATAATAACCAGCAGCTAAAAATTAATTGATGGCAGAAGCATAAAGTCGAAATTTTATCAATTTATCATTCATTTCTACAACTCATTTTTATCAGGTACTATCTCTCCAATTCCTCTTTGTATGAAATAAATATTTTAAAAATGTAATATCAATGAAATTTTTTGTTATGCAACGCAACGTTTCATTGTTTAAAGTCTTAAATCAAGTAGATAAAATTTTGTATCCTGAAAGTCAGGAAACCAACATAATTGTTTTTGTTTTCTCTAGTCAGGCTTTAGATGCAAATTGACCCCTTTGTAAGCTCCTAACGAAATTGCGATTCTGTTGGCATGCTTAGGTAACTGGTGTCGTCGGACGGGCCGAAACCCTTTCCTCTCTCTTCTATCTTGCCGCTCTCATCACTTACACGAAAGCTTGTCGCAGCAAAAGGTCCACAGGTGATACAATTTCACATTTTTTTTCTCTTCATTTTCATCAAAATTAGAAAATTTTTTATTTTTTTTCAATTATTATTTTTATTTTTAATACTAAAATACGATAGAATTTTTTACCTTTTTATTTCCTCATTTCTAGCCAATTTTGTGTTATACATGACTTCTAACTTGATTCGAAAACTACAACACGACTGAACTTTGAGACTAGGCAAAATTTATTTCGATATCGTAACGAAGTTATTCCGGATGTTGCAGCATGGCGTTCGCTCACCTTATCCATGATCTGCGTTCTGATCGCAATGCTGTGCAAAGAGCAGGGAATCACAGCGACCGCAGTCTGCGTTCTGTACGAAATTTTCGTCGTTCAGAAGGTAAATGAACCTTTATTATATATATTAGGGTGGTCCAAAAAAAATTACTAACGTTATTTTTTCGTAGACACACGTTTAATATCTTCGGAATGCTAAAAAAAATGATGCCATACTAAATTTCAGCCTTTGAAAATTGTTTAGAAGTGGCAATTTTCAATCTTTCATTTACCATTTAAATAACATTGGAAAAAATGTTTTTTCATTCAGAATTTTTGAACTCGATAACGGAGTAACTTACATATTTTTGCTCTTATGCATTTTTGTAGAAAATTTGACGCTCTACAAAAAAGGTCTCTTGTCATTTTTCGATAAGTTGACTCCTTCAAAAGTTATTCAAGATTAAAGTTAAAATTGTGTAAAAATTCACCTTTCCAGATGTGAATCAGATATTATGGGTTTTTTGTAAAAAATTTAAAGTGGTACAAAATTATGTCATTCAATCATTTAAGGAAATTTTTTTTTACTAAAAAAATGGCTCTATGACAATATTGTCACGTACAATACCATAATTTTTAAAAATAGACGAATCTTGAGGTGAGTTATTTTTAATATACTATAAGAATGCAAAATTACTAGTCCATTTTTTCGCTGTTTTGATTAGTTACGATATTTGCGTTATATTAATTTTCTACAGATTTACTTATGTAAAAGTGAATTTTTACGTAATAAGGAACCTTTTTTGTAGAGCGTCACATTTTTTACAAAAATATGTAAGGGCATAAATGTGAATTATTTCGTTATTGAGATATAACATTTCGAATGAAAAAAAATGTTCCCAATGTTATTTAAATGGAAAATAAAAGATTGAAAATCGCCACCTCTAAAAATTTTACTTCATGACTGAAATTTGATGTGACATCTTTTCCAATAATTCCGAAGATATTAAACGTGTGTCTGTGAAAAAATGAATTAAGTCTTTTTTTTGGACTACCCTAATATATATATAATTGGAAAACCAATGAATGAATTTTTAATACGAATCTCCTGCTACATAAGTTCAAAATTAATAGGTGCTTTTGTTATTAACGCGATCTGATTTTAGATTTTCAGTGATTTCAATCCAGATAAAGGCACGATTATAAAATATGTATATGACTTTCTTACAGGTCAGAGCGCTGGATATATTTCTAGCAATAAAGTCGGCATTCGGTGGTAATAAAATAACACCAACGTGGTCAGGCGAGGGAACGAAACGACTGGCCGCTCTCACACTCGTCACGTTCAGTCTACTGGTATTAAGATTACACGTGATGGGCTCTAAATTACCTGTATTCACGAGGTGAGCTTTCCTAATAACGAATTCAAGATCCTCGACTATCGACATTCTTAAAAAAAGAAATTCACTTGCATTGATTACTTTTTCACCATCCGCGGGTCATGCTATTTTTTATGGCACCCCGGGTCATATGAATCCTTTTCGTCTTGCCACTTATATCTCATGTATTTGGAAAGGAAAAAATTCTCCTTCTCCCCATTTTTTTTCCATTGATTCTACTTTAACGTTTCATAGTTTTTATAGTCTTTGCATTTGTTTTATTTATATAAATAAAACGTTTCAATCAACAAGATTTTACAAAAAAAGTTGTTTTACGAAAAAAAAACGCCATTTTTTATATTTAACATAAAACAAAGAATCTTGCACGACTTTATGGCTGTAACTATATACTTTTAGGAAAAAAATGTTTTGAGTTTCCACATTTCAAAAAGTATATTTATTCTGCCATTTGAAAGTAAGGTATTTTTCGGATATAAAACTATCGTAAAATAACATGTTTTCCATTATAAAATGAAATATTAATTTGTTAAATTGTTAAACCTTTTCGACCCAGCCGAAATTTCTCTGCCCCGCTGTCTGCACAAGAACTGCTGGATCGAAATGTGGCTTGGGCACCGAGTATCCCTCACTACTAAGTTTTTTTAGGGTTGGGTGAGAAAGCCCGCCTTTCAAGGATCGTGGAGATATTCAAGGGGGAAAAATCGCATAGGTTGAAAAAGACCCATATGACTCGAGGAGGGTTAAATTATAATTTTACTCTCCGAATTACTTTTCAAATTGACGTTTCTGATTCTAATAAGGATTTTTCAATCGAATGAGCTTCATTAACAAATTTGAGATATTCGGTAGTTCTGCAGAGGAAAATCTGCAGAAAATTTGGATTGGGTTGGTAACAAACTATTGACTGACTTGGCAATTTTTTTAAACAGCAGCCTGCTGATTTCTGGGAGCAAGGCATTCAGTCTCTGCCAGATAGATGGAAACAAGTTATTTATTTAACCGGCGATTATATTGTCAAATAATAATTTTAAATAAAAAAATACAAATATTAATATTTCGTTCATTCGCAAGTGAGTCAATATTTGGTTGTCAAACCAATTTATTTGGTACATCAGTTAATCGAGCAATACCTAATATAGTTGAAATACCTAATTTAGTAGAAAAAAATCGAGGGTGATCGTCGATATTATTTTCAAGAAAAATTGAATTGAAAATATCCCTTTTAACACGCAAACATACTTCAAAATGGCAATTATGTACAAGAATTATTTGGGCTTTTGTGTTCTTAAAGATTGCGGATCTAAATGAAAAACCTCTCATTTTGTTCGACATTAAAAATATGCAATTAAAAAAAAGGATGGGCCTTTACCAAGCTTTCTAATAAAATAAAATAGAATGAATTAAAATTTAAGCTACAAATCACAGATCTCGATCTTTTCTTCAAATATTTGGCAACGTTTTCCGCAACGTGAAACTTTTTAAATAGCACAAATAAGTAAATTAACACATCCATATATATAATAATCATGCGTTTTATAAAAAAATTAACCACTTATTTTAATAATTTTTTGGTGCCCCTCTTTTGCACCCAGAAAATACGAACCTACGCTGGAGAACTACATTAAATAATTATTTTAATCTTCGAGATTGCGATTGCAAGTATACTTCAATTGAAAAATAAGATGTCCTATTTAATTCGTTCAATTTTAAATGATATTTTCCAGATTTGACAATCCAGCCTCGGTGGCTTCGACTCCAACGAGACAACTGACTTACAATTATTTAGCAGCTGTTAATTTACGGTTACTCTTCCTTCCGATCGATCTGTGCTGTGATTGGACAATGGGCACCATACCATTAATCGAGAGCTTTCTGGATCCGCGAAATCTGGCAACTCTGGCCGCGCATTTAATGATTTTGGGACTATTGGGAAAAGCTATTTTTACTCGCAGTCGGCAGACCTCGGTCGTACTCATAATGAGCTTGGCGCTCATGATTCTGCCTTTTCTTCCGGCTTCCAACCTCTTCTTCCCCGTTGGCTTTGTTATCGCGGAGCGCGTTTTGTACGCGCCTTCCATGGGTTTCTGCATGCTCGTTGGTTACGGCTGGAGCATTCTTTCTGACAAACGGTAAGGATTTCTTTTTTCCTCGAGGTTTCAGACCTTTTTATCATACCCCAGAGTCTAGAAATATTGCCCTTTGACGAGATTCGATTGTTTTTATTTACCCCTATTTAATTACGTGTCGAGTAAATGCAAAAATCATCAAACGATTTTATTTTCAATGTAATTACTTGAAAACTTGGATCGACGTTCTTTGATTCGCATAATACATATACAGTACAATATATCATTATATACAGTGGCGTGTAAAAGTTTCGGGCCAATCTTTTTTTTCATTTATTCGATAAGATATTCAATGCTTGAAACTCTTAATCATTTTAAGGAGGTATTAACGAAAGTACGAAAATGAACTTTGTTTATTGAAATTTTTTTTACGATATAGAGTATTAATCCAGTTTTTCTATGGCTAAATTTCAAGTAGAATTACCGATAAAATAAGCCAAAATTATCCCGACAAAGTATGCTCGACATAAGCCAGAGTCTTATGAGAAGCATTGAGAAAAATGTTCTTTTATTGAAAAAGAAAATTTAGAGTGAACTTTCAAACAATCTAAAATATTTCACGTGTTCATTAGTGTATAAAGCTCAATTATTTACCATAAAAATATATGGTCATCGAACTTTTCATTGAATTATTTAATGATAATATCAGATATGACACTTATACGTATTAGTTAAAAACATAAAGAATAATGAAAAATCAGTCTACGTTCTATCGCGATGACAAAACACACGAAAAAAAGAACATTGAAAAATCAGTTTACTTTCTGCCGCGATGGCGAAACACACGAAAATTCAAGTCCAAGAAATAGTATTAAAATTGTTTAAACAAGGTAAAAGTTCACGTGTTATTGCAAATACGCTATTTATCAGGAAAAGCACGATGTGTTGCTGTGATCACTGCCAAGGGCATGACAGCAAAGTATTAACTCTAGTGAAGAAATTGAACCATGTTTCATTATTTTTGGAATTATTAGTTTTGTTTTTTTCATACGCATTAGTATATAGTCCAATACTTTTGCACACTCATTAAATAAAAATTATTGGATAATTAATTGTTAGAGAGAAATATCACTGTTTATAATATGTTGTTTTCAAATAAAAGTATAAACTATTGTCATCTCTCGTTTGTACATCCTGAACCATCGTATTTCTATGTAATAACCATGAAAAATAAGTTGGTCCGAAACTTTTGCACGCCACTGTATATATAGGATAACATATAGTTACAGGAAACACATTTTCTTTTTATCTAACACAGAACACGCCAATTTTTCGCTTTTTTTTGCAATTTTATCGACTTCCGATAAAAATAACACAGGGTTGAGTGTAATCTCAAGGATGTATGGGTGATATTTAAAAAAAAATGAGAAAAAAATTTTGAATCGTTTTACTGAATGGTTTAAGTTATCAAACTCCAAAGTTGCTGACATTTAACATTACGGTGAATTCAGAAATTCCCACTGAATACAAATTCATTTTATATAGACAGTAATTTCAAAAAGTACTACTAAAATTTCTTTTATTTAATTGTTTAAACAATAATAAGTGTTGAAATTTCTTTTAAAATATGCTCAAGTTGCTAATTGATAGTCAAATTAAGACTCAAAAAGCTGGCTATATTTTAGCAAAAGCTAGAGTCAGGCTTTTACGAATTTAACGTCAAGAATTTAATTTTTGCTGGGATTTTCTGTCCCATACATACTTTAATGCTAATTACCTCCATTAAAGGGATGGTAAAAGGTTTTTTTAAATCGATGCTGAATAACTAAAGTAAACGTCCAAATAATTAAACAGCTAAGGGTTTTCTCACTTTATTTTTATTCAAAAATATTCAATCAAAAAATCTGCTTCAAATTCATATCTGAACTATTATCTGATATTTTAGTGATTCAAAACTCATTTTATGTGTTAATTTTAGACAATATTTCTAGTAAATCGATACTTGAACGTTTGAATATGTAGGATGTCTCAATAGTTGAACAGAAAATCAGCTCTGTCTGTAGGGTTGAGCGAGTTTTTTTCAGTAAAATAACGTTATGAAATATACACTTCTTCGTATAGAAAAAATAATCTATACGATTCTATTGATAAAAAATAATTGAAATATTAAAAATAATATGGCGAAAATTGACCAACTATTGGGACGCTTACCTTATTATTACTATAGATTTCACTATCAGTGAAAGGTATTTCAATCAAACTAATGGACATACATCCTTAAGGTAGTTCTACCGCGACAGTCCTTTCAAAAGTTTCTTCCTATGTACACTAAAGGTGAAATCATCAGTTGAAATTTTTTTCTATAGATTAAAAAAAAACTAGATGAACCTACTTTGATGCTATATAAAGATTGGTGCCAAATTTTGAAAGGTTTCTCCATTTAGAAATCAGGATATTTCATGTTGAAAATCACAGTTTTTAACACAGGCTCTTATGGAAAGTTACAAACAGATATGATTTTCAACAATAAATGACTCGATTTCTAGAAACCTTTTAAAATTTTACACACACTTGAGTACCACGTTGAAGAACATATGTGCAAAGTTTTAAGAGATTCTATAGAAAGCCATTTTTACCATAGAATCACGGTAGAACTATCTTAATACACTGAAAATGAAATTTGGTTGATTCAACAAAATATTTGTTTCAATACCTTCAACGATATTATTTTGCAAATTGAACTAAATTCTTGGTTGATTTAACTGAAGTTTAATTATTTCAAATAAACAAGTGTTGTTTCAACGAAATATTTTTCAACTAAATCTGTTTTCAGTGTGCAATGAAATTGATAGAAATATTATTAATGAATGTACTACGAGTAGAATTTTCAATGTTTGACGATGTTTTAAGAACTAATGTTGAATTAATGAGTTTGGCCATTAATCGCAGATGTTCGAAGCTTTCATCGATCTTACTGGTGACGTTAATAGCGGCGCACTCGGCCAAAACTTTCGTTCGAAATTACGATTGGCTCGACGAGTACTCGATATTTATGTCCGGGCTGAAAGTCAATGATCGCAACGCGAAGCTGTTCAACAACGTCGGCCATGCGCTCGAGAGCCAAGGCAGATTCAAGGAAGCGTTGACCTTTTTTAACGAGGCCGTTCACGTGCAGGGTGATGATATCGGGGCTCACATAAACGTCGGCAGGACTTACAATCATCTTAAAATGTTTAAGGAAGCCGAGGACGCTTATCTCAAGGTACAACTTTAATAACGCACAAATAATTTACGGTTTTTTGGCAAAAATAACAAAGTCATAAAATTCACTTGTTTATATTATTTTTTAAAAAATATTACCTACGACCCGTTCTCGTAGAAAAGAGAGATTGATCGATTGATAAATTTATCTATGCCCTGGTCAGAGAACCTTAGGCGAATGAGCCAAAATCACAAAAATATACAAAACTTACAACTAAAGTTAAAATATCCTTAGAGATAGAGAGGAAAAAAAACATTTAAAAAAAACTCGATATTTATTTTGTTCGTGGTACAAGAGGGTGAATATACTTGAATGTTGCAGGCAAAGTCTCTTCTACCGAAGGCAAAACCAGGAGAGTCTTATCAGGCGAGAATAGCCCCGAATCACTTGAACGTATTCGTAAATTTGGCGAATCTAATAGCGAAGAACGCGACGAGACTGGAGGAGGCGGATCTGCTGTACAGACAGGCGATAAGCATGCGAGCCGACTACACACAGGCGTACATAAACCGTGGTGATGTACTGATTAAGCTAAATCGCACCAAGGAAGCACAGGAGGTTTATGAGCGCGCTCTCTTCTACGACAGTAATAATCCGGACATTTATTACAACGTGAGTATTCCGAAGCTCCCTCACCTCACGCCGTGGGAGTAAAGTATGTACGCGCCGTTGTTATAATACGAGAGAGAGAGAGGAATGAACTCATAAAATGCGTACCTAACGAACAAGAAGGCAAAAAATAATAATGAAGCTTATTTCAGCTGGGCGTGGTATTCCTCGAGCAAGGAAAAGCGTCTCAGGCCTTGGCCTATCTCGATAAAGCTCTTGAGTTTGATCCGGAACACGAGCAGGCTTTATTAAACTCTGCTATATTATTGCAAGAACTCGGCAGGGCTGAATTACGGAAAGTCGCTAGGGAGAGACTCCTTAAATTACTGAGAAAGGTTTCTTCACTTTTTCATTAAACGATATCTCTTTTTTTTCTGTTTTTTTTAATGATTTGATAATATTAAATCGTTTAATAATATTAAATCATTAACAGTAATGGCGAAATAAATTTATGATCAATTTCTAGGGTCTAAGATTTTTGATACTTCTCGCAAAAAAAGGTGTTATTGTGAGTCACCGATGTCAACGAGCAAGCAGGATTTTATAGACCTTGAAGAACTCTAAAATATTTCTTCATACACAAGATTAAATCTATATTTAATAACTTTTTCGCAAAATCATTTTTATTGCCAACGCGCTTGCCACTAAATAAAGGAAACTTTTGAGTCTAGAACATGTTTTCGTACTTTCAAAACGTTGTGCTTGTTACAAGATTCTAGCTTTTACAAATTCTTTTAAATTCATTTTATTATATAAAATATTTAAATTTAATTGAAGTTTTTATCATAATGATAAAAAAAATATATTTTTTACAAAATTAAAAAGAAAAATCTTCCAAAAAAATTGCAGAATATCATGGACTACGGTCCCTGAAATCTCCAATCTTCATAAATATTTATTTTTTCAACCTTGCAGTAATTCAATATCATTGAAAAAGATTCCAAAAAAAGAATAAAATATAAGTTTAAAATATAAGTAAATTGCAAAAACCGCCAAAAAATCTCTGAAATTTGCCAAAGATTGCAGTTATTGTGTTAAAAAATTTACTTTAAATTTTTAAGATTTTTTTGGGCAATTTACTTATATTTTAAAGGGTGTACAGATCAAATAGGCTTGAGATTCGGATTCAATGGATAAAAATATATCAAAATCATACTTGATTTAATTTTAGAACATTTTTTTTATCATAATAATATCAATTTTTTACAATTTTTTGTTTTTCGCAATTTACTCGAAATTTTGAGAGGATGTACGAAGAAAACGGAGTCCAAATTCGGATTCAATGCCCAAAATACATAAAGATTGGAGGGTCTGGTCAAAAGTACAGACAACATTTTTTTCTGACCCAGTGTCATTGGACAAAATGAATTTTTTTTCAGGAGGCATCAAGGTCTATTAAGTTCTACATGTTCAATGATTGCGGTGATCCAACATCGGTGGACGTCTTTTATGAATGTTTTACGTAATTGCTTTTAAAATGAATTTTAGGATTCTAACAACGAGCGACTTCACTTTAATTTGGGAATGCTGGCAATGGACGATCATGATTCCGCAAGTGCCGAACGATGGTTCCGAAACGCGGTCGCCCTGAAGGAAGATTTTCGATCAGCGCTCTTCAACCTTGCTCTCTTGCTCGCCGACGAACAGAGGCCGCTCGAAGCGGCGCCTTTTCTCAATCAGCTCGTTAGATTTCATCCGGATCACGTCAAAGGCCTAATTCTCCTCGGCGACATTTATATAAATAATATAAAGGATTACGACGCAGCCGAAAACGTAAGTCAATCTCGATCGAGAGTATTAAACCCCAAAAATAATATTCTTGCTGTAAAAAACGAGGCAAGTGCTTTTACACGTTGGATAAAAATTGATGAAACATTTTTCCATTGACTTGTCGAGTTAATGGAAGTTTTTGTTGTTATAGCAATAAGTTTAAAAAAAAAACTCGGCAAGTATGTGTCCCAAAGAATTTTTCATCAATTTTTCCTCAACGTTTTTTACAGTACGAGTACTGTTTTACATATTTTGCTTATTTTTGAAGGATTAATTTTGAACTTGTCAAAAGGGCTAAAATTTGGTGTGGCATCGTTTTTTTTTATCATTCCAAATATATTAAACGTGCGTTCGCGAAAAAATAAAGTAAGTCATTAATTTTGGACCACCCTAAAGCACATGGCATAAAAAATAGTTTATGCAAAATTTTAACAAATTCTTTAAAAAATATTGATTATTGAAAATTTTTGCGGCATCAAAATCACTCTGAAGATAATGTAAAGAGTCGCGACGGATCTCTTGGCCGAGACTCTTGTTAAGGTAGTTCTAACCCTACAGTCAAATCAAGAATTTGTTTCTTAATTTATCTCTGTACCATATGATTTTCGAGCTTAAGTTTATTAAGATAAGTTGTTGTAAATCGATTCAAGAACAACATACTCAAAATTCAAGGTCATCCAAGGTGATTCGTGCTCGTTATTGTATACCTATGAAAATCATGAATAATGTAGTAGTGAGATTTAAAAAAAAAACTGAGGAAAACTTCTTTGAAGTACCATAAAAAAATCGTGCAAAATTTCAACAAGCTTCACAGTCCAGAAGTCAAAATATTTGCAATATTTAACACGTGCTCTTATGAGAGAGCTCTGAAAGCCATGATATTTAACAATGAATATTTCGATATCTACACGGTGAAACCTTTTTTAATTTGATACACGTATGTAGATCATATTAAAGAAATTTTTCACAAATTTCCAACGAAATTTCATTAAAATGATTTTGTGTTAGATCTACCTTAAGGTGGTTGGTCTGTGACAGTCAAATCCAAAAGTTTCTCCCGTTTTGATGACGTTTTTCTGACGCTCACAGTGATTTGCGAGATTAAGTTTATTAA
>JAPYYW010003032.1:0-33221 GCA_030522545.1 Cremastinae sp. A BG-2022a
ACCGAGACAGTATATTCAAAAGTTTGTCCTTATGTGTTAACTTGATGTAAAATCATCAGTTGAAATTTCTTGAGGCAGAATTTATTCAAAAATTGTACAAATCTTCGTTAGCATTGTGTTAACGTGTTTGCAAAATTTAAAAAGGCTCAACCATGCAGTTATTTAGATATTAATTTTTTAAAATTGCTACATTTAACATGAGCTTTTATGGGAGATTCGAAAAAGTAACGACTTTCAATGTATAATATCTCGATTTCTAGATGGTGAAGCTTTGTCAAATTTGACACATGTTTTCATATGACATTAAAGAAGACCTGTGCAAATAAAAAAAAATCTGTCTCAACACGGTTTTGCGGTTGTACTACCTTAAAGATTAGGGGAAGAACTTACAATGATGGAAGGTGCCATCGAGCTCATGGGCCTCTTGTGAGGAGCGATGAAGTTTCTAACGGACGGTGGCATCGCGAAGCCGTTCTGGAATTTCGGGGATGAGAAGTCATCCATCTCATCATTAAATATGATTCCGGTGCTCGGAGATCGTCTCATGGCTCCCAAACTGAAAGAGAAAAACAAACAGAAATGTATTAAATAAAACGTTTTTTTTTAAATTTTTTTTTTAAATTTTTAAATTTTATAATTGCAAAATTTTCTGTATCTTTTAAATTTTGCTTACTACAAGTTGATGGTCGACGTAACAGTTACGGCCGAACCATCGGGCGCGTATACGCAGACATTAGCGGTTCCGGAATCATCAACGGCCTTGTGTTCGCCACCGTAGAATGTAGAATTGTTTGTTGTCCAATCATCTCTGATCATTTTTCTCACGTAATTGATGTATTTCGGCGATTGCAAGTAGTTCAGTTCCGTAGCTGTAATGACAATGAAACACGAAAATTAATTATCTCTTTTCAATATAATGAATTGGAGTTATTGAAAAAATAACGAAAAGTTTATCCAATATTGAATCTGCTATTTTGAAATAAATTTATGAATAATTGTTGTATTAATTTTGACAATGATTCCATAAACGATTTCAGAGTTGTCAGAATTAGAATTCGTAGAATTTTAATACTGTTTATGGCAACAATTGCATCAATTTATCATTAAAAATTCACTTTTGTTAGGAATAAAATTGCTAGTTTATCCTCAGGAGATGTACGAGCAATATTTCTCAAAGAATGAGAAGTAGACCAATTTTTGGTACGTTGTTCCAAAATATATGAAAAAAATGTGAAACAATTGTATATGCTAAACTGAAATTATTTTGCAATAAAAAAAATTAATATATAATTATAATTTAGTTTTAAATTTGATACAACAAAATTTTCGTATTTTATTGTGTCAATAACACATTTTAAAAATATGAAAAATGTAACACCATTTACTTAGCATTTTGAAAATAGTCCCATTTCGCCCTTGATTTTTTATTTATTTGGATAATTCATTTGAAATATGTTCGGAGCATTCTTGTACTTCGCATGAAGGGAAAAAGGGCAGTACGTCAGCTCTACTCTTCACTTCTCTACTCATGACCATATTTGAAATTAAATTTGGCTTTTTAAAACTACAGAGGAGTTTTTTTTCAGTAAATTTATTCCAAAATGGTCAATTTTTTTTAAATCAGCCAAATTCAAGATGAAATGTGAAAAAATATGGTCATGGGTAGAGAAGTGAAGAGTATGGAGCTAACGTATTGCCGAAAAAAGACTCACTTATATTGACCATGTCCGGATCACCCAACTCGGAACGCCTGGCGTAAGCCCACTTGAAAGTTTCGACCAAACGCTGCCAGAAAATTTGGGGGTCTGGAGTAGGAAGGAGATCTTGCAAAATTCTCATGATGAAAGCCAGAAGTACGCCTGAACCAGGTGGTGGAACGGAGTACAGAGTTTTACCGCCGATTTTCGCCGAGATCGGTTTAACCCACTTTGGCCTAGATTTTTTTTAAGTTAGTGGGCTTTGTTTTCTCTCTCAGCAATCGATGCTGATAGTCAAAAAATATTATTGTCCTGAATAATTCACGGTACCTGTAGTTCTGAAAATCTTCCATCTCCATGACTCCTCCCATGTCCTTGATCTCCTGAACAATTTTCTTTCCCATTTCACCGTTGTAAAAAGTATTGATGGGACCTTCCGCAGCGATCTTTTTCAGAGTCTCAGCCAACACGGGGCGCTTGATTTTGGCATTTGCCTGTAAAGGTCGTAAAAAATATTATTAAGGGGTGTCGTGAAAATCGTTTGAAATAGAATTTCTTGAAGAAGACTTTATCGTCATATCGTTTACTTGAGATTTTGTTAAAAATTTACATAAATTTTTTTCAAGATCATACACGGGTGTGTGTTTAACTTTAACAACTTTTAAATTGCTCAATTTAATATATTAAATAATATAAAATATTTTCACTGAAATAAATAACATTTATTTATTAATATTAACAATATTGGTTAATTAATGATATTAATTTAAGGAGGTTGGCTACAAATGGCGAAAATAAATGACGTGTTACATGTTAAAAGTATAAGGAAAGGAAATTTGTTAAGAACATGATAAAAATTAGAGAGAATTTTCTTTGTCACTAAAGAAATTTATATAAATACAGAAAAAAATATCGTCTTATTTTCGAGTAATCGAGTGATAAAGTTACGTCCTTATACACGAAATATATATTTCGTCTAAAAATGGCTATTTCATGGTTCAATTGTTCGAAAAATACGTAGACGAAAATTCTAAAAAAAATTGTATTCACGTATTTCATATGGAAGAATATTCTTTCGTTATATGTAGCCAACCTCCTTAAGTGAAAAAATGTTTTTAAGAGTGGAAAATGTCTAGTCTCACCGCCCAAGTTCTGTTGGTGGCAGGATCGATAAGAATTTCTCTCATGGTTGGTTCAGCCAAGATTTCTTTTTCCATTTGTTGCAACGATTTCGCAATATAGTGGTTGACAGGAGTTCCCTCCTCGCATAATTTAATGGTCGGCTCGAAGAGTCTCGCCCAAGGTAGTTTTCCATATTTTTTGTGAGCTACCCAGTAACCGTACAACTCTCCAGGCACCGCGATCGCTTTTCCACCTACTCGAGCCTCATCGGCGGTTTTGAACATGTCTTGCGAGGATTTCGATGGCGCTTCTTCTCTCGAGTTCAGGCATTCCACTTTGTTCGTCTTCGCATCGTATATGGTCATAAGAAAGCCACCGCCGATGCCCATGCTAAACAAATTCTACTTCAAAGCTGTTGTCTTGTCGAAATATATGTCTCTATATAGTATGCTTCAAACTTCACTATTGACATGATCGATTTCCATGGACATCCATACAGATTCAACATTTTTAAAAAATAATATTTTGTCATTTTTCTTAAATTCCCTGTGTCGAAGTCTTAAAAAACGTTTATACGTTTTTTGTAACAAGTCTGACTTAGTTGTTACGATTTTTACAACAAAAAAACTTCAGAGTTCAACACACACATTATGACACGCAAGTGTACAAATTTTTGAAAATCGTCTCTACTTCAAATCTTTAAATTGCAACAAAATAATAAAATTTAATATTGTTTTAATAAATAGAGGTGAAAATCAATATAACAATAAAAATTATTAACGAAGATAATAAAATTATATTTACGAATAAACTATTAACGATAGTTTATTATACTATTAAACTAGATAAACTATTAAGAAAGGGTTGAAATTACTATTAATTTAAAATATGGGACTAGAAATAACGCAGTGAACCTTATTACCTGTGAACCGAAACGACACCGTCGCACAGAAGTGTGGCGATCGCAGCATCGACCGCTGATCCACCTTCCTTCAATATCTGAACTCCGATATCGGCGCATCCCGGTCCATTAGCAGCTACGGCAGCCTATTTTTTAAATTATACATATATTTATTTCTTTAAATAGTTATACCAGCAATAATTCAACTATCATGTAAATGAGAAAATTTTCAAATTTTTGTTCGTTTATTTGTTATTTAAGTAAAATTACAGAATTTTTTTTACTAAACACAACAATTTTAATCATTTTATCACAGTTACTGTACGTGGCACGTTATCGCAGTACGAAAAAAAAAACTATAATTTTTTATATAAAAAGAAAGAAATTACATTTTTTTCTGTAAAATATATTTTTATGTAAAAAGATCTTAAATTAGATCAATTTATTATTCAAGAAACTTTAATTTTATTTTAAATATAATAAGGTGTTGTAATGAAGCTACATATTAATGTCAACACCTAACATGATCTCTTCCAAATAAAATTATAATTATTTTTCAACACAGAAATTTGTCTTTTGCACATTATCTCTTGAGAAAAGTTAATACTATTTTAAAAAAAAATTTTATAATAACATAAAATAGAATCGTTTCAATATGCAATATTTATTGATATGTTTATTATTACTAAGTATTTCAAGTACGTAAGTATTGAATGATCTAAGTAGGAATCATGCATCAATTAAATGTATTTATTTCACTCAACTCAATAACTAATGATTTTTTTGTTTATGCAGTGACAGCATGATATTGATAACGTGTCGTTAACGAAAAATAGCAGAAAACGCTTACGTTCTTGTATGATCCCATTTTTGAATCACTCTCAGGGCCTGCGACGTAGTTGATCGGCCTAAAGGTGATAACACCCTCGACCGAGAATAACTGAGCTGCGAAAATGACAGCGGCAGCCACGAGAATGGCTCTCATACTTCGAAAAAAAAGTTAAAATCCACGATATATAAGAAGAGGAATCACTTTAACACAATTACACAATTAAAAAAAAAAGAATTGCGTCACTTTATCGAATTGTTGCAAATTTTCGTAAAAAGGCTCTCATGTTTCGAAAAAAAGTTTAAATTTACGATATAAGGAAGAGGAATCACTTTCACACAATTACACAATAAAAAAATTTTAAAAATGCGTCACTTTATCGAATTGTTGCAAATTTTCGTAAAAAGGCTCTCATGCTTCGAAAAAAAGTTTAAATTTTCCGATATAAGGAAGAGGAATCACTTTCACACAATTACACAATAAAAAAATTTTTTTTAATGCGTCATTTTATCGAATTGTTGCAAATTTTCGTAAAATTTTTGAAAGAAGAGATGTCGTACGTGACCTTTCGCGTTTTTCTGAAGTTACGCCACTTGGCTTTTACCTGGACCCTCTTCCCTTTACCTTCTTCCTAATCCCGCCCATATTTTTTCTTCAATGCTGATGACACACGCCCCCGCACTATGTCGCACTCACTCTAGGGGCTACGGTACAACTGCAGAGGATACCCGTGTCCGGTGTACAATTGACAGTATATTTTTTTTCCTGGATGTTCCAGGTTATTATCTCAAGAAATGAGGAAAAATCGTTTCAAGGCAGAAAATGCACAAAGTTCTATTCGGAAGTTCAATCGTACGTACAACCAAAATGTAAAATCATAATCGGTTGAAATTTTTTTCTGATACGGAATTTCTTACAAATTAACATGGACGTTGTTTAGTATTGTATTAAAGTGCATTCAAAATTCAAAAACGCTTTATAACGTAGTAATCGAGGTATTAACTTTTCAAATAAATTCTAATTTTTAACACTGTAGAAAGTTTAACAATTGGAAATAATTAATATTTAGATTTTTAGATGGTAAAGCTTATTTGTTCAATTTTGCACACATTTTAGTACAGCTATAAAGGATACCTGTGCGCAAATAAAAAAAATTCTATATCTTAAACGATTTTCACGCAACTCCTATCGTATATAATGACAAATTGATTTGAAACAAGGTGACAAGTGAATAAAGTTTTGATATGTATGCCATTGAGTATTATATTCATGAATTTCTTTTTATATAGGTACAGTCAAATCAAAAGTTTTTATTTCAATTTATCTCCATACCATGTGGTTTTAGAGCTTAAGTTTATTAAGAAAAGTTGTCAAAATCATAATCTTAGGATTTTTTTTAATTTGAGGAAGCTTCTTTCAAGTACAATAAAGAGATGTGCAAAATTTTAAGAAGGTTCACCATCTAGATTTCAAGATATTTAGGATTGAAAATGGCAATATTATCTCAATTTCTACGTGGTGAAACGTCTTAAAATTTGGTACGCATATGCGTATCGTATTAAAGAATGACTGTACCAATTTTCAACAAAATCCTAAATAATCGATAAAACTATAGAACTACCTTAATATGAATTGAAAATGAGAAGATGAGATTTTTAAAAATAAATGCGATGTGCACTACATTTTTTCTAAATAGTAATTTCAAAGCGTTTTATTAAAACTTTTTTTATTTAATTAAAAAAAATCTGTATTTGATAGTTTGAAAAAATAAGCTTAAATTGCCAATCGATAGTCCACAGCAAAGATACGAAAAATGATCAATTTTTTGGCAAAAATACAGACCCTGAATTTTATGAATTAAACTTCAAGGGTCCACTCTATTTCCTCATGTATCATCCTCTATTATTAATAGATAAAAATATGAATGCATCGCTTTTTCCGATACTTTTTCTCGATTAATATTATTATTATTTATTTTATTTAAAAAATTAAAAATGAAGGGAAAGTAAGAATTTAATGAAAGACTTACGTTTTTGGCAAACCCATGACAAAAATTTTTTGTCCTGGCCGACCGGGAGGTTTGTCCTAGTCGTAAGGCGAAAAGTGCCAAACTTGCTTCAAAATACCGGCAGGGTGCGAATTTATACAAAATCATTCGTTGCGGAAGACATTATTCATGGTACAAATTATTCATGGTGAAAAATGTGTCGTTACAATAAATCATAAAATGTGTTCCTTCGCTTTCCGCTGTATGTGAAATATAAAACTCAACATATCGTCTTTCATGCTGTAAGGCCGACGAAAACTCTGAAAACCGCACGTGCCACGCTTTTCAAAATATAAAAACATCCACAATTTAGTAACATTAACGTTTTTTTTAGAATTTACAAGTTATATTTCGAAACTTTTTAAAAACAATTTAGAATTTAGAAACTTTTTTTAATTCATTTTAAACGGACACGTAATTTTAAAATAAAACGAAAAAAAATGTGTTAAGCAAAAAGACAATGAGTTAATAATACGTGGCTATTTAATTATTTAGTACTGCAAACGATTCAAAAAATAAATATTTCATCGTGGCTATTACAACTATAATTATTGCGGACTTAGTCTGACAATTTTTTACAATAACAATTACATATTTGCTAATAAACATTATTTAAAATATTTAAAAAATGTATTTACATCTGATGTACCACCTTGCGCGCATTTTATTTTCAAAAAAAATTCGCTTCCCTTGTAATAATTCGAGGGTGCAAAAAAGGCTCCATTGAACAATTCTTCAGAATAATTGTTCACATACAAGTAAATTTTAGTAATTAAAATATCGCTAATGAATAAAAAAACGAAAAAATAAAATAAAAATTGAATTTTCAATGGATAATATTGTAGTCTATGATTTTATAATAAAAAAATATCGAAAATATATCGTTTATTTTATTTTATCAATTCAACAAATGAGTGATTGATGGACTCGCGTGTGCTCGCGATAAAATATTCGCAGCGTGTTAGATTTTCTTCTTTCTTGCGTTAAATTCTTATCTCGTTCGTGATATATCGCACTGTACATACGTTTTTTTTTTTAGTTTTTCCTTCCAACATCACCGAAGGTAATTTTTCTTCAAATTTATAAGGATTTATACATATTTGTTTATTTGATGGATAAATACGATTAAAAAATATTTATTCGTGTTGCTGACGTATTGTCCTCGAACTGTCGGCATCTATTTTAAATTTATTGCATATATTTTGTCAAATTGATTAATCACAATAATTTCGCTTCCTACTTTGGTATTTCGTGTAAACATTATTGCGCTATTTTAAATCTATGGCCATTTGTTCAATTAATCAATCGGACATTAACTGAAAAGGACTAAAAAATTATGAGCATCCAATGGCGACTTTCAATTTGTCTTTTTCGTTGCAGCAACTTTTTTATTTAAAGATAATTTCATTAAATAAAACAGATGGACGTAAATAAAAACACAAATAAAAATAAAAGTCAATAAAAAAGTTTAATGTAAATAATTAGCGTTAATGTCAAGTATAACTTCAAATAAATTAAAATTATTACAAAGTATAATTTTAAAAATTACCTTTTAAAAATTACTTTTTAAAATTATACTTGCAATAATTGTAATAATTGTAATAATTATACTTGTAAGTATAATTTTAAAAAGTAATTTTTTAAAATTATACTTACAATTTTTTTAGATTTTTATAAATTCGAATACTGAGCATAGTTAATTTTTAATTGTACAATATTTTTAGTTATTTTAGGTTTCTTTTCATTTTTTTAGTGAAAGTTAAATTACTTACTATCTTTTGCCTATTATTTATTGTTTTTTTTTCATTTTTTGTAAAAAGTATGACATTTGCACGTGTCAATTTTTTTTTGTTAAATATGCAATTTTTGAGTGCTGTATTTCTATTTTGTAATGTGTATTTTTCAAATAATGTCATTCACCGTTTTTAATTATGAAAATCTAATGTCAAATGAATTCTCAGCGACCCCAGAAACATAAATTTACGGTTTTCGATTCATGTATAAAAATGTGTATGTATTATCAAAAGCCGATTAAGGGGCCATACATCGCCATCTGTCAAAAACGTTTGGAAGCTTTCAAATGAGTAGCGGCTTCGCTCTGAAAATTGTAACCTCCAATATTTCCCAAAGCAAAAACTGATTTGGTTGCCCGGAGGAAATCGTTGTCATTTGCAAGCGACTGTCAAAGATCTTTTTATAATCTCCTTTTTACGTTTTTTGGGACTTGATTGTATCTGCTTACAAACAAATATAAAATGGCGGATCGCTTGACGCAATTACAGGACACTATAAATCAGGTTAATAAAAGTACTCGACTTTTTCACGCTACTTTCTACTCAATTATTCATTAATTGTGTATTTCGCATTGTAAACTAGCAAGCTGAGCATTTCTGCAACAGCGTGGGAATTCTTCAGCAATATTCGACTCCAAGCAAATTTCCTGGTTTTGATAGAATAGGAGTGCCGCAACCTCAACAAACTCAAGAAGGTGGAGAATAAGAATTTTATCGAAACGTAACCTCAAGTAGTAAATGAAATAAACTTGTAACTACTTTCCACGATGAGACATTTTCTCAAGAATGCATTTATTGACAATTTACAGATTACGCTGCCCTGTTCGCAACGCTAATAGCAAGGTGCGCCAAGGACATTGATACTCTGATCGAGAGCTTGCCAAGCGAGGAGTCGTCGCAGGAGCTCCAGGTTGCCAGCCTGAGTCGTTTGGAACAAGAAAATCTAGAGGCTGGCGAGCAGCTGGAAGAAGTTGTGAGACAGGGTGAAGCATTGCTGCAACGAATCCAGGCAGCTTTGCAGGACATCGCCCAGAGTCAACTGGACATGCAGAATCCAACTGCTCCAGCTACTGCCGTAATCAACACCAATCTAAATCCTGCTGTCAACTTCAAGCAAGAAGTTGCGGCAAGCGCCAACGCTGCTCCAGCCTCAAACAATTCTCACCAAATCGGTGATCCATCGCCCAACTCAGTCAGTCAATAAATGAACTTGAAAATTCTCTTCATTTAATTTTTGTATATATGTGTGTGTGTGTGTATAAATAATGAGCATCGCGTAACTTGTTTCGTACGAAAAAATTAAAAAAATGCATCAGATTGAACATACGCAGATTGTTTCACTATTTTTACGTCCACGATACCCATGGCTCACTTCTATTGAGAACGAAAGTAGTAAAATTTATCATATATATATGTATATATTTACAATAGAAGAGCTTGTACGTACAAGCGGATATTTTTTTTGTTGAACTATAGAAAAAAATTTTCATAAATATTTGATGCAACTCTTTTTCTTTGGCCTTGGTTTTTTTTTTGTCTCAAATAACTCCAAGGCTTTTTTTCAACGTTGGATCACACGAAAAAGGGACTTTGCCTCAGGCGTAATCAGTATTCTCCATTGCATTTTTATAAAATGTTTACACAGGAGATTTATTTACAAAAATATGAGAGTAGGCGCGTGGAGGAAACAGGAAAATACGAGGACAAGGAGAAGAGAGGAAAAAGAGAAAGAGGTAGATGTGGGAAAATGACCTGGATGATGAAACGTGATAACAAATCTTAATTGAGAGTGCCCCGACACTGAGGAGCTCCGCAGAGGCATGGAATTTTGTCGTCTTCCAGCGGAAACTTGTAGTCGTAAGTTATCTCCTCGTTAACGCCGATCGGCTGTTTGCTGTAGATTACGATTTTCTTTTGGCTCTCAATTGTAATGACTTTTGCGTAACAGTTCGGCTGCAAATATAAAAATAATAAAAATTGAATATTATTTCCTAAACTTGTGTTCTTTTTTTTTTACAAGCAAATCGTTTTAAATTCGATTCAGCCTCGATTGATGCGAGAAAAAAGTAGATTTACTCACGTTACAACTGTGATTAATAAATCGAGCCAAATTGCCACATTTCGTCGCATCGATAATCGTATCCAAATCGATACGGAAGAGGTAGGAACTTCCTATTCCGGTGGCTTCGTACTGGGATTCTCGTAGATCAGCGACAATCGGTCTGACCATCTGTCCCACGTATTCTATCACCATTTCATCCGCTGCGATTGGCTCCATCGCGAAGAGACCCCAGTCGTGAATACCCGACTTGGCAAACTTCAATTGCTTCTTTCGGAACTAATGGACAAGGAGAGCAAATGGGCATAATATTAAAATGCTTTTCATGATATGAAAATAAAGAGTACAATTTTCAACGTTTCTCTACCTTCAACTGATTAAACTTGAGAAGATCGCTGTCAGTATCGATACCAAAAGCTGTAAGAAGTCGACGCTGATTGCTGCGAGCCTCGCGCGAAAGAGCTTGCATCTTCCCGGTCAGTGCTTTCGAATTATTTTTCGGCCCGTTCGCGAGTCCGTCGCCACCCGCGTAAGAACCACTTTCCTCCACCTCGTTTGCACGTTGGATACTTTGAGCGTAATGATGCTGAAGAGAAGAAGAAAGACGTACATGTACAATCTCAAAAAAGAAAGAAAAAAAAAGTATACATGTAACAGGGAAAATGACTCACTTTATGCTTAGCTTTCTCCCGAATGTCCACTTTGTAATATCCCTCCGTTCTCGCACAACCAGTCGCGTGGAGTCTGAGCTCGTCGCGTTTTCTTCTCTTCGCTGGACTTGGAATGTCCGTTGCGGGATGGTCGACCCAGTGAGTGTCGTTGAGCCAGTAACCAACGGCATCGTCGGCCAGCAAGGCCTCGTAACTCCGGCGCAAATACTCGACGTCTTCCGCGTCGATGCCGCGAGTGAGAAATTCATAAAGAACTCCCATCTCCGACATAAGATCCCTCTCTTTGTACGTGATCTTCGATGGCTCCTCGAATTTCCTCGGGAGAGGCTCGTAAGCGAACTCGTTTTGAACAATATTCTCTTTTTCTCTCTCGTGATTCTGATGGACATGTATTTTCGAGTATTTGTTCAACTTCCTCTTGTCGTTCTTCTCTTTCGTTTTTTCAGCTCTTACGGGCTTCGACTTTTGCCCGATTACCCGCTGCGGCTGCTGTTGCTGGGATTGTTGCAACTGCGAGACCGATTGTCCCTGATCGACCGATTCCGGTTGAGCTGGCGGCAGAGAGTACGAGTGCTCCATGAATACCTGAGACACCTGGGAGCCCGGTGTGCTTGGACTCCGGTCACCGTTTAGACGGATATCGGCCTCCGCCTGGAACCTGAGCCTTCTTATTTCGAGGCTCTCTTCCTCGGAGTCCGTTGTCGGTATTTCACTGAACATCTCGATCTTTTCCGATTCCTTCAGTATGGGCTCGTCGTTTATGTACTTGGATGACATGTCCTGAAGAGCTCTTATGATGTTTGGTGCAACGGGACCCGGATCTTTATGCCTTATGATGTTGTCCTGTCCCGCGAGAGTCATCAGTGCCTCCGCCGCTGAACTCTCCATTTTCTTAATATCGTGATTCTCTTCTTTCACCGGTAACATCACGGCTCGCTCGTCGTGAAGCGAGATCGCAGATTTGACGTCGTTGACCGGCGACATCGGCCTCTCAAGCTTTATCTCGCTTTCTCGACCGTCAACCTGTCGCTCGCTCGCAACGTGCACGAAACGCTCCGCGATTGGTGAACCGATGGGACTCGGTTCGTTGTCCATCTCCGGCAACTCGTCGACGTTTCGCACGTCCAGGTCAGGGATCGGAGTTTCTCGGCCAATCGGTGTCGCGCATGCCAGTGACCGCTGTATCGCGAGTTCCATCAATATTTCAGGGTTTTCACTGGAGGAAGCCAGAGGACGAAGATCTGCCACTCGGTTGTCAGAGTCGCGCTGAAAAAAAAAAAAATTATCCGACGTGAAAACGATTCAAGAACGCACAAAGTTTGCAACAAACGAAGACAAGATTCTTACGTCCTCTTGCGAGTTCGTGAAGCCTTCGTCGTCGGAACTTTCACTCGAGCTACTCGACGAATCGCCGCTGCTCGTGTTACTACTCTCACTGTTGCTCGCCGATGACGACGATGACGTGGAGGAAGCACTGGGTAACGCTCGTTTTGCGTTCGCTACCATCGGCAAATCCAGTTCACTGTCACTGTCGATGATCTCCGTATCCATACGATCCGACTGACGACTATCCTCGTCTTGGTGGATCGGACTCGGAGCTTTTATCTTCCGCTGTTACGAGAACGAGAATATACGATTAATATTGACAAATTAAGAGGATTACATTTAGAAGAATGGGAAATAATTTACCCTGAATGAAGGCATCTTTGGCATACTGGCCCTAATACCCAAACCAAAACCATCGTAATTGAGACCAAGCGGCGTCGCTTGGTCCAAAAGCGATGACAAGGCCGGGGGCTTCAACGGAGCTTCCTCCTTCGTGACATTGTTGGCGATGGCGATATCACCTGCCGAGTTTTGACTCTTCTCGGACTTTTTCTCGTCCCACCAAACCTCGAACAGCTTGAAGGCAGTGTTTTCAACCATTTTCTTATTGAAATCTTTTTTTAGGATCGCTTTGACTTCGTTCACAACCCTCGTCAAGACAGCGTTTATCGTAGGGCCCTGAAAAAAGAATTTTCATTATATTTAAAAATTAGCATCTGTAAAAATGTAATCATTTTAACGAAATCGATTTATCGAATATTAACTATTTTTACTATTTTGAGAATGTTCAGTTCCGCTATCAAATTTTCTTTAAATTAACTTTTTGTGAAATAAATTAATTTTTAATTGAAACATTTATTGATACAAAAATTGAGACTTTTATCAAAATAATCGATAGTTGTGGGGACAATCATATTTCTTGAGTACTAATACTCTTACTATTATGTACACAAAGAGTATTTTAATCGGATGAAACTGTACAATATTTTAATATAGGCTTAATTTTTTATGAAAAAAAAAACATTATTTTTCATGGAAAAAAATCAACTTCTAGTAATTTTCGCTAGTTTTTTCATCTATAATAGATTGTTGGTAGGATAGAGTAGGATTAGATAAAAAAAACATATGTTTGTAAACTGTCGATAAAATTACCTGTGGATTATCTTTTGTGATACTTTGATTAGCCATTGCCTGAAGTCTCGAGTGGTACGATGGATAATAGCCTGTTCCTTGCGAGCCAACGACTCCTGGAATTTGCGTCGAAGATGACTGGTATTGATTCGGTAAGTAAGTCGTACCGTACGGGTAAGGATATTGTGTGGGTCTAGGCAGAGTGTAAAAATCCGTTGGCTGTGGATAGTGCGTCAGGTGACTAGGATATCCAGCTCCAGAATACATCTGGTGCACAGGTTCTGTTTGAGCAGCAACCTGTAAAAAGAGAAATGAGGGACAATTCAAACATTTCTCATTGATTAAACAAATAAGAAGAGTTTAAGCGAAACATCTTGAAATAACTATTTATAACAAAAAAATATATTATTATTATTTTTATTAAAATAATACTTCTTCGATCTTCTCGTCTCCTGAGCTCAGAGGACTGAGGGACATCCTGTCATCGTCAGGTGAAGGGGGAGGAGGAGGCTCCTTGGGAGGAGGCGGCTCACCGTCATCGATGGCAGGGCTGTAACTTCCCAAGAGAGCTTCGTCCTCGCTGGAGCTAATTACGCTTCCCAGATCCTCGTCGACGGAGAACTGATTAATATTGTTTTCGTGCGCTTTCCTGCGTTCCTTCATACGCTCAGTCTTTTTCTCGAAACAGGATTTGTACACTTCTGCTGAAAGAAAAGGGCTCGGGGGCTCCGAGAGAATTTCCTCATCGACGTGCTGGGACTTCCTCTCGTCCTCGGAATCGCTCCCGAATTGGAGAAAAGGGGGTGCCATGCCGCCGGCCTTGTCCTTAAGAAGCATCGCGATTCGAGTATCAAGGTCGAGAGTCTTGCGAGACTCAACTGGCGAATCCCTGGACGAACCGATCGACGACGAGTCCTTCTCCTTCTTCGGAGTTTGGTGAGAACTTTTTGCGCTCGAAGCTTTACTACTGACCGGCGTCAAAACGCCGCCGGTATTTTCGAGAGCCCCGTGCTGGGAGGTCCAAACCGAAGAGGGCGGATAGGCGGAGGCCGGGGTCGACGGTACCACCCCGGTTGGCGTCGCACCCGACGAGTTCGCGTTCCACCACATGCTCGAATTTTGCGACATCGACAGAGTCGCCGGACCTCCCGGCGTTTGTTGCATATTACCAACGTAACTGTTCCCCGGCGGATGATGATAACTCGCGTAGTAATAATCATAGTTCGCCGGTGTCGAATTTTGGGAATAGTTGCTCGAATAATTGAGATCGCTCGTCGCGGTCGCGTAACTGAGATCGCTGCTCGTCGTGCTTCCGCTCGGGGTCGGATAATCCCTGTATTTGCTATTGTATCTCGAATTTTCGATGTAAGGCTCGCGAGTACTCTTCTCCGAGACGATCGTGTTCTTCTTGCCGGCTCTGTATTCCTCACGCTCCTCCGGAATATTTTTCTCGATCGGCGTTTGTTTTTCCGGTTCGGTCTCGATCTTTATCTCCTTCTCGATAACCACTTTTTTCTCGGGTTTCTTCTCTGCCGTTAATTCGCCATACAGCTTCTTGCACTCTTCGCCGAAGGCGTCGAGAAAAACGCGCAAGACCTTCCCCATGACCGACGTATTGTTCAATTTCTCGACGCAACCCTTCGACGCTTTCGTATTCTCGAATACAACGCGAGCTATCCCAAGATGCTTATTCGTCATAGGGTGATAGTAAATTGTTAATTCTTCGATCGCGCCAAATTTCTGTACCATGTCCGTGAGGAAGGTCTTATCGATGTTGTCGTTGAGATGACAAAAGGTAACCTCCAGTGGCGGTGGCTCGCCGCAGTAATTACTGTCTATTTTGAATCTGGGCACCGGCAGATCCAATTGTTCCAGTCTCGTCCAAATTCTTGTCAACTGGGAGCGAGGATCCCGAGGCTGTACCATAGGGTACGTCGGATCTCCAGGGACAACGCCATCGTAGCGATAAACCTTTGTTGCTCCCTTCACTAGAAACGGATCCACGAGAAGCTTGTAATTTCTCGGTTTCTGTGGCTGAACCGATGGCGGCACGGGGACAGGTTCTTTCTGTACATGCGAAGAATGTCCATGACTATGCTTCGAGGACGCTTGCCCAGAATTCTGTGGAGTGCTTTGTGAACTTCCGCCGTGAGAGTGGTGATGATGATGGTGGTGATGATGATGATGGTGGTGTGAATGCCCGTGCGAATGTCCATGCCCATGTCCATGTCTCTCCATACCGTTCATTGCCTCCAGGCATCATCCATTCAAATAGAACTAGCAACAAATTACTGAAAACAAAAACATTCAATTTTATAAATTTTATAAAAAAATATTTCAAGGAGACTAAAATCAATTTTATAAAGTTTTTTTTTCTACTAATTGTTCAATAGAATTATTTTTTTAATCAATGTAGGTAAATGATATCAAGAAATCAACAAACATTTGTAGTTTTCAGTGGCAAAATAATTATTCTGTGACAAACAATATGTATGAGGTAAAATGTGTTCAAAACCAATTAAATATGCAGAGTTACTGTTTATAGTATCTAAGGGATATTTATCTTATGTTTACAACATTTTTTATGCTTGAAATTTAGAATCTTATCAAGAAATTAATCGTTTATCAATCAATTGACAACCCAACCTCAAATTGCGTCAAGATTTACGATATACACGAAAGAAAAATAAAAAGAGTCGAAATCGAGATTAACTCCGGTAGTTTGAGCGAAACTTTCGATAGACATTTTTTTCTTTTACAATTATATTTTGTTCACGGAACGGTTGCACAATAAAAACAATTCCGGACGAAGAAAACGTTCGTGAAATCGAGCTCATCTGTGCATACCAAACTAGAGATTTTGAATAACGAAAACTTGATGTTACGAACTGAAAGAAAATAAGATTCCTCAAACCCCGATATTGCAAATACATTGTAAAAACTTTTAAATGGAACCCACGTTAAATTTATCATGAAAATTTTAACCGTTTACCAAGTATCCACTAAATTGACATAACCTCAAAAATAGAGTGTAATTTATCAGTTCGAAGCGGTCTCGGACTCGCGAAGGGTGAATCGCGGCGTGGAAATGAATGTCAAATATCACAAAGTACGACAAGTACGAATCCTGGCGAAACAATAAACGAATTCTTTGTCAAATACCTCAATTATCCAACCTTGAGAGCCATTAAACGAAGCGTTTAGGCAGGGTTCCGGCAAATTCGCATGTTTTTTCACCGACAGCAGTTCCCTCGGATGAAATTATTTTTCTCGTTTCGTTTAATCTTTCGCGAGTATCGTAAGTTTCGCGGGGACCGTGTGTGTGTGTGTTTCGACGCGATGCACCCCGTTTCTATGTCCCTCGTTGTCCTCGCGGTCGGTCCTAATCGCAACGAGCGCTGGTTTGTTACTCCACTGCTTTTTCTCTCCCTCTCTCTTTTGCTTTTCTCTTTTCTCTCTCTCTCTCTCTCCGTCTGTTTCCCTCTCTCTCTCTCTCTCTCTCTCTCTCTCTCTCAGTTGCTTGCCGCACTTCGGCGGACACGCCAGCGCAACTGCCAAAGCCTCGATGCGAGTAAAATCTCAAACTTTTCGCAAACCGAGCTCATTCCGCTCGTCGTCTCGTCGACACGAATTCACACTCATGATCCCAATAATAAACAGACTTCAAATACGTATATGCGAATATTATTGAATGCATTTATGCGAAAAACTATATCGAGTGATTGCTGAGATTTCCTCCGTAAATGCGTGATATTTAGGGTAAATACGTGAAACGGACACGAAAATCGTTCACTCGTTGCAAAGCCGAGGACGGACTTTTGCATAAACGTTTCTTGGTTCCAGGTCGAAAAAATGTCGTCCCTCGTGACAAAATCTATCGTCATTTCCAATTTTCTGTATACATTTGCGACACATTGTTCGTTTCTCGGACTGAGTTCGTTTTCAAGATGATTCTATAACGTAACTTGGACGAATTTCGACAAATTCGAAGTTTACAAATGGCCAATTTGTTCGTATATGCTTGGGAAATAAAAACGTCCGAATCTTGCACCGAAATATTTAGCTTTACGATGAACGTTCAGAAAAATGGATTTCCGGTGGGCCACCTCTTTCGAGATTCTCTTCGCTCTTTTTATCTTATTACTGTAATACCTGTGTTTTTTCCGGAGTGCAGGCATTGCTGTTTTATGGATTATTTCGTTTTAGAGATTTTTTTACACCGCGCATGAGACGATTAAAATCGCTCAATGAGTGCAATTGACGCAAAAACTTGGACGAGAGTTATGCGTGACAAATGACGAGCTTTTTATGCGTGCATCCAATGATCGCGCATTGGTCGATCTATAGTATGTCTAGGGACATACTCCGATTTGGCTCGCGCTGACCTATGCGCAATAACTGGGACTTGGCAAAAAGAATGTTTTTCTCTGTATCGCTTTTGTCTATCTTCCATCCTTTTTCACTTTTTTTTTACGGATTTTCATTGTATACGTGTATGTGTCGCCTGCTATCCAACGTATTCATTTTTTATTATTCTTTTTTTCTGCCGGAATTTGTTTGACCAACTAAACGTTTGGATATATAAATTATAACCTGGAGAAAAAACGCACGATACGATAAAAGGCTTCTTTATCATAGTCGGAGAATTATCAGTTCTCTTATCGGGCAAAATAATAATATTTTAACGATAACCGGCCATTTGCAATTTTTTTTCCATGATGAACAACAATGTAACGAGACAGGCATTCGGAGTTTCGTGCCCCAAATAGTAGTTGGCGAAACTGCCACAGGAGTTTATAAATTGTTTGTAAATTCAGGATACATAACATAACTTTAAAAAAAATGATTCATGCGACTTTAACAAAAAAATAATTCATTATTTGTCGTAAAATTTTTGACAATTTGTTCACTGCGTTTTTATCTACTGAGCAATTCTGTATTACCGATTGATGGTACTCTCGTGCGTCATTTTTTCTCTTCATTCTTCACATCTATTGATTCTTTATTGTTTCTGGTTTTCTCATTCAAAGATTTGTCAGCCATTTTTCGTACGAGGCGGCACGGAACTTGGTGTTTTTTGAGGTGAAAAATTAGCACACTTTTCATCTTCGATCAGTGAATGTCACTTTAACTGAGATAACTCAAAGTGTTGAGTTTCTGTTTTAGACTACAAAATGACGTTCCTCCAGAATTTCGTCGCTCGTTTTATGCCGACGGTCAAGGCAGACGACGACGAACTGGTCGATCCACAAAAAGTTCTTCGTGTAAGTTGTCGTATAAACATTACATAATTTTACTGACATCAACGATTTAAAAAATTTGAGTAAAATAAAAAAAAAATGTAATCACAAAGTAACTTTTTCTATATCGAAGTTTTTTTTTTTTTACATATCTGAAAATAAACTCTGCTATATGTTTCTATTTTCCTCACGTCAGAACAGAAATTCTTTGATTTTATTGTAAATTATCTTTCTTAGGAGAAATGCAGTCAGAAGAGCGAATGCACAGCTATGTCGCAAAAACTCGGAACTTGCAACGATAGGGTGAATTCTAGGAAAAATACAACGGAGACGTGCTTAGAGGAGTTGATTGACTACGTTTCATGCGTGGATCACTGCGTAGCTCATTCTCTCTTCAAGAAACTCAAGTGAAAAATTACTTGGCGAAAAGAAAAATCGGTAAATCATTGCTGAATCGTTACGCTAGTTTTATCCAAAATATGTATATATAAATCCAAGAGTTAGAAATAAATGGAAAGTGAGGAGCTTCGAAGAAATTATTCGTCGTGTTCATTGAGAGCTGAGACATTGATTTTGATAAAAATCTCATTGTTTGATTTTTCATCTTAAGGGCTACAGTTCCAAAGTTACCTGACAATTATTTATAAATTATTGGCCTATGGCAATAAAAAACAGTAACAAAATTATCAATGGGAGCTTTTCATCTTGTTGGATCAAATGCTTTTTCATTAATCTCCAAAATTCGCAGCAATGAAATCTAACGAAAAAACTATCTTAATAAACTTCGATTTGTTAAATTAAACAAAAATTAAGAAAAAATAACCATTTTGGATTTACAAAATGTAGAGAAGTTAAAAAAAAATACTTTTTGAAAAATACAATTATAACTGAAAGTCAAATTGGTGAATAAATTTCATATTTTTTCCGATGAAACATTGTACCCGTGATTTTTCGATATCAATGATCCGTTTGATACAAAGTCTTCTTTCAGGCAACAAGATAAAAAGCTTATTTTAACTGCAAGTCTTTCATAGTAATATACGAATATACGAACATTCATAAATTTTTTCTCATTAAAGCTAATTGCTTGTTCGTATTTACAACAAGTTGACATTAAATTTACTCTTTACCATTGCATAATTCGATATACATAATGGTTTCTCTTTTCGGTTTATGCTTTTCAAAAAATTATAACTAATATAATCTTTACTTCGCTGCCACTCGACGAAGTTCGTAGGTCTACTTGGCGCTGAACGTTTTGCAATTATTTCGCAATCACAATAGTTTACTTTCGTTTCATTATAGTTCTCCTATTATTTTCTTACTCGGCGCCAACTTGCAATACATCGAAGCACACGGCGCAAACACGGACGGGTTTATTGAGTCCAAATTTTAGTATCGGTACGTCCTGTCCTGAACATTTGCTGCAGAGAATTCTACCGCAATGCCGGCTGAAAAATGAATATTTATTTTTTTTTAACTTTCATTTGATAAAAAAAAGTTTCGATTTAAAATTAAATGTGCTCGAAATTTTTGTACAATTTCTTTAAAATTACCAATGATGTTTTCGCATAGTCAGTGAAAATTTCGTTCCGCATTCGAGGCAGAGATCTTTGTCAGCCCATGGGGCTTCTTGCGTCAGTGAATCCAACAATCTGTACAGAAGTTGCTTCGTCGCGACCTGGTAATTGAATATTGTGATTCCTTCCTTATTCATGTGTCCTAAACAGGCGCCCGACTTGACGAGCGTTCGACACAGATTTCCATTTCCCTTCATGTAGGCAATTAACAACGGAGTGTTCCCGTCCAAATCTGCAAGGCAATCAAATCTTATCATCATCGTGTAAACTTCAGAATCTTCAACAATCGAAATATGAAGAAACTTTTGTATCACGATCCGCATATACTTCGTTGCTTCCTTTTGGATGTCGGAGGACTAGTTATAAAGATAATATTGCTCATTAGTTCTGGGTGTTTCAAATTAACAGTAAAGAAAAAAAAATTGGAAAATATAATATAGAATATTTTACTAGTTTCCTAATAACGGAATGAAAAGTACGTTTACCGATTAAATGAGTTAAAACTATTATCCCAAAATAAACATTAGCACACATTCTTTAGTTGAAATAAATATCATTTCAAGTGAATTAAAAGCAATCTAAAATATGTCACGTGTTAAAGTGTGACGTTTAGTACAAGAATTTTTTACACATTCCGAAATAACATGTAAAAATGTAGCCACTCTTAGCATATTTTAGGGCACTCGAAATCAATCTTTAAAAATAGAACATAAAAATGTGCACTCTTAAACAGCCGATAAATATTCTTGCCTGGATTGTTTAGTGGATATTGTGCCATGCACTCCAAAAAGAGTTCGCAAATTGTCGCTGCGTTGTCGCGTCCGCATCTCGCGAGCTCGTGAAGCGGATTTCTTCCTTTGAGATTAACCGTTTCGGCGTCGAGTGTGCATTCGGTAAGGAGCGCTCTCACCACCGCGACATGTCCCTCGCGTACGGCAACGTGGAGCGCGTTATCACCATCGGCGTTGACAGCATCGAAATTTATATTGTTCTATTAACGAAACGAGGAACAAAACTTGGACTTGAAATATCCTCTCTTTGGCTTTATCAAAAAATTTCAATCGATTTACCTGCAAAAGAGCTGATACGACTACCGCGTGACCAGCTTTTGCAGCTGCGTGCAATGCCGTATTTCTGTGAGCGTCCGTATCGTTTATTCGAGCTCCTGCCAAAATAAGACTCCGCACTAACATCTCGTTCCCCGAAATTACCGCGAGATGCAACGGAGGCGTTTGCGTAACGTCCTGAACTCTAGAATTAACGTCGACCTGGGTGAAAAAAAATGTACTTTTTAAAATTAATTTGACTCTGCTTTTTACTGAAAAAAAAAAGATTGGAACGTAATAATCAGGGTGAAGCCTTTTTTTAAATGTTAATCGCATATCGACAAATATTTACCTGTATGGATAATAGAAAAAGTATACTCTCCATGTCGTTCTTCTGTATGGCCATGTGAAGAAAATTTCTGCCTTTATTGTCAAATTGTTCGGCGGCTGTGGGAAGTCTTTCCAGTATTGCTTGGGCGGCCTTGTTATTGCGAACTGTGAGAGCCGTCGCGAATGGGCTCATGCCTTTCTTGTCTCTGAGGGACAAATCGATGTTGGGATGACACAGGAGGAGAGAAATTATTTGGGCGTGTTGGTTCTGAATCGCGATATGAATCGGAGTTTTCCCATCCGAGTCCCGAGCGTTTACGTTCGCCCCGTGCTCGACGAGAGTCTGCACGACCTGCTCGAGTCCCCATTGGCAACAGAGGTGAAGAGGCGTACAATTGTCTCGCGCCTCGTCCCCTCCGGAACCGTCCAATCCTGGTCGTCTCGGTGCATTCAAATCGCAGCCGCTTCTTATCAAAAACTGTGCTATTTCTTGCTGATTGTCGTCGATCGCTCGATGTAAAAGAGTCTGCAGACACCCGTCCGGCCCTGGACTCCAGCAATCGGTATCGGCGCCGTGCGTAACGAGCACCGAGGCGGTGTCCTCTTGCTCCGATTTCAGGGCGTCCCACAATGGACAACCGACGGACGTGTCCACACCTCGTCTGCAGAGAGCTTCGACGACCTCGCCGAGACGACAATGAACGGAAAGTTGCAAGGGTGTCTCACCTTCGGCGGTCCTGTTTTCAAGAGCATACATGAAAATACAAAAAAATCAGTCATTACTGTCGTAGTTTTTATAGAAACTAGGGATGTGCGAATAATTTAAAAAAAATTTCAAATAATTCGAAAATTAGCGAATCGTTCGAATTATTAGATTATTCGTAAATTTTTTAGTGTTTTGAATTCAAGATTAATCTTCGGCATTAAAATATAAAATTTACAAATAATATATATTTTATTTAAACTATGAAATAAAATTACAAAAACAGAGCAATTGGTATAGTTTTTTTTAATGAGAATGAAACAACATGAATAATATTGTAGCAAATAAAGTATTACAAAAAATACAACGTTTAAAAATTTGCTACAAATTTTTGTTCAAAAATAATAAATACGATACTGAATCGGTAATTTATTTTTAATGTTTTAAATAAAAAAATAATTCGGTAATTCGCGAATTATTCGAAGTATTCGAAATTTGTCAAGTTATTCGAATTGTTCGATACGATTTGATTCGAACGATATTTATTTATATTTATTCGTCAAATTACTTAGTGTTTATGTCTGCGCCGTTTTCTAAGAGAAATATCGCAGTTGCCGAGTCTTCTTTCAGTATGGCCTGATGCAGCAGCGTCAATCCCTTGTCATTGCGTTGATTGATGTTTGCACCAGCGTTTATCAGAGCTGCGACTATTTCCCGGCCCTTTTTCAAGGGCGCCTTTATCGCGAGACTCAGAGGCGTTTCTCCGGACTTGTCTTTTATATCGAGCTGCGTATTGGAGTCGCTGGCGTCCAAGAGAGCTCGCACGACTTCCAGATGAAGATTCGTGACCGCGAGGTGAATCGGAGCCTCTCCGGTCGACATGGTCAGTGCGGTGCAAGCGTTGTTCGCTGAATTTTCATTTTTCAGAAGCAATCTCGTGAGATCCGCGAGACCGGCCTTGCAAGCTTCGTGAAGAACAGTGAAGCCTTCCATATTGGCTTTCCACGTATGACCCTTCGAGTGCTCGACCAAAAATATCGCTGCCTCTTCCCGACGATCCCTCGCCAAAATGTGCAGCAAAGTGTCTCCGGTTATCGGATAAACGGGACTCGAGGATGCGCCTCTCGACAACAATTTCTTCGCGAATGCCTCGTGAAAAGGCTCCATCATTAGGGCAAAACACAGTGGTGAGTGACCCTCCAACGTCGACAAATTCAAGTTCATGTTTTTAGAGTCTAACAGGAGATTAAAAAGTGTTTCATTCTTCTCGGAGATACTGCTGTGGAGCGCCGTCCTATAAGATTTTTTTCAAAATTTTTGACATTAGCCTACACTATTTTCAATAAAACCTTATCATTTGCAATTCCCTCTTTTCACAATATTTTTGTATAATTACAGTGAGAATATTTTTCTTTTCATAATTTTTACATTTTCATGGTAGCTTGTAGATGCACAAAAATTAATTTTCTTTATAAAAATTATATTATTATATTATATTATAGTATATTCAAATTCACTGCTAACTAACACAAAGTATGCTAATGTGTATAATGAACTTTCGTTAAGTACGAAATTTGATGTCAATTAATATTACCATCCTCGATTATCTTGCAGATTCTGGTCGATACCAGCCTGCAAAAGCTTTCCAGCGATATTAACCATCTCTGGAGTCCTGTGCCTTGCGATCAGGTGAAGAACGGTGCTTCCACCGAGTTCTCTCAACTCTTCAACATCCTTGGAAAACTCGTCGAACCTCAGAGGATTGCAGAGTCTCTGGGCATTTCCGCTCGCTTCGAGCTGTTCGATTATAAATTCGGCGGAGTATGAATCGCCTTTGAGAACTGCCGATTGGAGCAACGTCAATCCCCGGGAGTCCTTCGCTGTCAGGTCAGCCTGATGTTCGACCAAAGTTCGCGCCAACGACGCTTGACGAGCTTTCAAAGCCACTTCCAGAGCTCTCTCTCCTTTTTGATCAACTGCGTTCACCGCTTTTGGAAGCTTCGCCCAAAAAATGCTTTTTATTCATTTCTTTAAGTTGGTGAAAAAAATTATTATCAAAATTGTAAAAATATACATATATGTATTTATATCATTGAGTCACGTCCAACTCCTTACTTGGTTGTGAGCAACAAATAGTGCATCATTACAGCACATTTAATTTTAAAAAAACATCATTTTATTGGGGAAGTGATGAATTTATGTAAAAGTTTGTGTAAAAATGTATCAAATTCTGCTTTTTGGCATGTATTTCTTTCCAAATAGCGATAAGAATGTCAGCTTTGACTACCAGGCGCGGCAGTACTTTTCTGTCAAAACTTTTGACTTGTTTCGCTCTACAGTCTTTTTACATATTAGGTTTATTCTTTAACGTCATGACTCTTTTGTTCAATTTTGTTAGTTTGGGTTTTTTTTTCAAAAATCTACCGTCAACATGTGACGTTTCTATTTTTGTGCAATACCGTTAATTTCTGTTAAAAATTTCGACAGTATCCCAAACTGTTTACAGTCCAACTGTTCAGTAGTTGTAAATATATATACACGCCAGCATCATTTTTCTAAACGAGCTGATGCGTATATTTATAGCTACTGGACAGTTTACAAATTAGACACTGAACAGTTTAAGACCCGACCAAAATAATCATTATAATAGTAAGATGAGGGCCCAAAAATATTAAATACAACTAGTCTTAAAAATAAATTTTTGTTTCAATGGTTAAAAAAAGCTTTTGAACACTTTTTTTGGCAGTACGTTTCCTATACTTTTCGAAGCATTAAAAAAAAACCTTGAATTATGTGTTGTAATCGTGAACACAACTTCGATGTTTCCTTTCGAATTATCTTTAAGAAAATTTAACAAGAATACAAAATATAACATAAAAAATAAATGATGGAAATGAGCTTTATAATTGCACAATTGGAACAACGGGAAGTTGGTCCGAGTTGAAACGTTCTGTGTATTTTTTCCTTCCCTCTGGCGCGTCCGCTCTCAAACGGGAAGCGCTTCCCGCTCAGGTGACCGCAGTGCGTTTCTCCCCTCGCTGAAAATTCTTTCGTTCTTTAGGAGAAAAAAAAGAAGAAGAAGAAAAAAACACCGTATAAAAACGGAGCAGAATAATTCTAGCTTTATGGACGTCAAGTGGGAAAAGAAACGAGCGATTCATCGAAACGCAACGATAATGGTTTATCTGTGAAAGAACATTCGGTACAAAAAAAACGGAGCTAATGACCCTCCGAGGAGAGTCATCGATGAAGCGGCGAACGAGCATTCGCGGGAAACGAGATAGGCCCCCGGCGGCTCGCATCCTCGGAGTTAGTATATAGGGTCGTCGAAGAATACGCGTTTCTCGTTCGTGGTGGGGATTATGACGTGGCGAAAGATATAGAACGAGCCTGACCGCGGACCAGCCGAACCTTGCTACGAGCCAGCCAACCGCTACATATCTTTCTCTTCAGCATGTAGTTGGATTTTTCTCAAGCTCGCGTGCACGCCGGTTCTCCGCGAACCTCCGCAAATAAATAAAAATATAATAATTCTTCGTTCAACCCGAACTGATTCTTTTTTTTTCTCAGAATATTCGTCGTATCGCTATTTCGCATACATTTTCCGCTCCTCGGTCTCACTTCTTGTATTATTTCCGGTCTCTCTCGACACAGCTTCGTGACAGTTTCGCCGAAACTAGGTCGATTGACAAATCGATATAGTGAGAATAAAGCAGAACGAGTGTTCTGCTTGATTGAATGGTTTTTTTCTCTCTCTCTTTTTTTTTTCATTAATTCGCACATCGCGAGAAACGCGTTGCGGCAATAGCGCATCAGAGAAACGATCCATGACACACCTTGCCATCGACATTGAGATGTTGCACGTGGAACGTCAAGGCCGTGCGGGAGAAACGTTTTGAAAGTCGGCGAAAAGCGCGCCAGTGACGACTTTATCACGACCGTATAGTAATCGTTGCGTAAAACACGCCCAACGTGTTTTTTTTAAATAATAATAGTAAAAAAAAATATATATATATATATGTTATGAAGTAGAATGAATCTCTCCAAAAATTCTTGTGCCACGCTGTGGATTGTATTATTTTTAAGCTGTGAGTATAATATGAATAATTTTATGATTTTGAGACAGCAAAATTTATTTTATTTCTTTTAATTTCGTTTTACGAAGGCCGCTGAACATGAATCGATTGACGTTTCAGATATCGCAATGATCGATTGTGTAGGAATAACTTGCTACCAGTGCACAATAACACCGAAGCCCGGCGCCTCGGCGGAATCTAGTCAAATATGTAATAATTTCGATAGGAGCGAACATTTTCGAACTTATTGTCCGCACTCGACGCTATGCATGAAAAAAACTATACGGCATCGCCTCGTTAACGGAAGTGAGTCACTCGATAAAAATATAGTCTCGAATGCAAGCTTTAATTACAAATATTTGGAAGATTTAATTGTTACGCGTGATTTTGTTAACTTGTATTCTTTTTTATCTTTTATTTTTATTATTATTTAAATTTCAATCAATATTAAATTTTGTGTTCTTAGTTATTATAATAGAAGATTAAATGAAATTAAATCGAGAAATAAAGAATTATGTTCGACCTTAAGAATAATTTAATAAATATTAATAATAAATTCATATGATTAGATAAATTTTATAACATCGGTTAATAATATCCGGTAATGTCGGTCAATGACTTAGGATGTTGGAAAATTTTGTGAAAAAACTAAGAATTGTTTTTTACTGATGCTCTGAATTGGAACGTTTTTTTTGTTTTTTGACTGATTCAGCGCTCGTTTTGACGAGCGTCGAACGAGGCTGTGCACCCCAGCTGAACATCAGCCGAGTTTACGACTACGAGACGAAGAAATGGAATACGAGGCAGGAAGTTGACACTGCGGCCTACAAAGAAACGTGTTTTATGGGAGAAAACAGAGGCTCGCCGGGTGGACCACCGGAATACTGTTTTTGTAGTTTTCACTTGTGCAATGGAAGTATTATTCATAGCGTCATGGACAAGTTTAATTTTCTCATGATCGCGCTGATCTCTATATTTTTCATCTAATGCTCAACGAGGACAAGCTCAATCAAATACGACGACAAAGTCTTGAGATAATACCGGTATTAACAAATAAGAGATTTATAAAAATTCGACAATGAAGTCCTTATATAAATAATATTTTCAACTAACGACGGCTCTATTTTAACTATTCAAATACTTAGTATTGCAATCTTAAAGATTGATCACCATCAAAGATTTTTTAAACTTTAGCAACGAAGATGTGATCTCCTTGCTATGATTGTTGAAACGGGTTTAATATGTACTTTATAAAGAAATTTCGAATAAATGTAATTATTAATAATGAGCACGAATGTTTTTTTTTTCTTTTTGACTCACCTCGAAATTGTGTTCTATCAGATATAGGAAAACTACGTCTTCTCGGATCAACCGCACAGCTGAATGAAGGGGGTAGTCACTCTTGGTTTTTAATAATTGATAAAGAAGTGGTCCAGGCATTTCTTTGAAATCCTCGCCAGTTAGATCTTCCTACAAAGAAGATTTATATTTATATTTTGCAATAACAATTCTTTGTAGACATTTTTTAACCATTTTTTGCAAAGATTTGTTTAAATAATAAAAAATTTTTTAAAAATTGTTTAATCAGGAAATCGAACGTGCTCAGTGATGTTAATTAATTTTTTTTCTTGAAATTATTATAAATCATTTTGTAAATTAAAAAAAAAATGTTTTTCTTACCCAATGTGCAGAAATTAACGAGCTGCAGTGATCTCTCAAAGTTTGAGCATTCATTTCTTCAGCTGCTGTATAAAAACGAACACAATCTTTGAGACTAACAATGCCTATCAAATATTTTTCACATTGCTCCATCAACTCTTGTAACTGGAAATCAGATGACGCCTTCATGAGTTCCAGGGACAAATATTCCTTTTCCACCATTCCCGTGTAAATCCATTTCAAAAGTATTGAGCCAACATTCGGCTCTAAATTACTCCAATCTAAAAATTCACTACTTAGTTTCTTAACCAATCCTTATAAAAATGATTCGTAAGATTAAAACATACCGAGTACAGATTGGTTTGCGAGTGCAGAATCATTCCACGATTCGCTTCTAGCAGCAAGAACAAATTTGTGTGCTGGTATTTCATTATTGCCGAGTTTAATAGTAAGATCGCTGGAAAATAATGATAACACAGTATAAGAGACAAAATAAAGTATATTCTTCATCTTTTTTGCAGAATTTAAGCAAAGAATCACACAATGGTAGACCGTTTAATCTACAATTTGTATTTGAATACCTGTATCGTTTTTGTCCATACAATGATGCTACGGTGGCCAAGAGCCTTTCAATGAAACCCGTTTCCTGTTTTGATGCGGCGAGTATCGCATATTTTTGCTGCAATTCCGTATTAGTTGTGTACAAATTGACATATTGGTTCCGAAGCAGTGATAAATGTTGCTGCCACTTTTGCGAGTCAGCCGAATCATCTGAAATGAAGCCAGAGTTACAAATTTACTAAAGAGTTTTCAAAAATATTGTCAATTTGATAAGAACTCTCGTTGCGTGTAAAAACACGTGGTAAAAAAAAATTTGTTAAACCTATTCGGTAGTGTGTCAAAGCGACAACAACAACTTACCCATGACGTGGGAAAAGTTTTAAAAAACGAAGAAGACACTCAGGAAGTGTGCTCGCGCGAGTGGAAACAATATTGCATGACAATTCGTTAATTATCGAAAATCTCTTGTGACAGTTCAAGTGAACTTTGTTATTATCGTCGAAGCCGGATAAAACACTGCTCACCGCTCATACCCTATTTTTTTATTTCGTTGCGATATTAAACCTTCAAATGACGGGGGGGGGGGATAGTTGAAAAATTGTTAACTCCAGGGACAGTAGTAAAAAAAAGTGTCGAAATTTACACCTAATTACGCCCATACGATTGAATTATCTACGAACCACGGTGATAACAAGTATATAATCAACACCATAAAAATGATACGACAGGAGCCGATAATTCGAGAATCGATGATTTTTTTTGTTAGAAAAGAAAAGGCTCGCCATCTAGCGAAACAAGTGACAACTCGTAATTTTGTCAAGAGTCAGCATCTGTTGGAATTATAACTCGACGTGTGGTATCATAATTCTTATCAGGAGGACCAGTTACATTTTCACAGAAAAAAAAAATTATATCGCTTTCTTTCTGTTTTTCCATTGTTCGTTATCTAGAACAGTTTTCAGTCTCGTCAATAAATTTTTCTATTTATAAATTACATAAAATTATCTAATTACGTTACATATCCGGACGTTAATATAAATTTTTAATGCATGCATTTGTTATCGGTGCATTATAAATTTAGTTCAAACAATTCCAAGTGCAATTCAAATAAATATCTGTTCCAAAGTAAAAAAAAAGAAATAAAAAATGCCGAAACAAAGTAGTGTAATCATTGTTGGTGCCGGTGCCGCTGGAATTTCTGCGGCTTGTCGGCTTATCGAAGAAGGTTACGAAAACGTAATCGTACTCGAAGCGAAAGATCGAATAGGTGGAAGACTTCATACAGTAGAATTCGGTAAGTAAAATAATGAACTTTTTTTAAATTAAAGAATGTCTGATTATCAAAATTATTTCAATAAATATTTAAATTGGTTAATTTTCATAATAAAAAAACAATGGTTTTTCGCTTTTTATTTTTCTTACAAAAGGTGACATTCTTTATTTTAGCTGACAACATAGTGGATCTGGGCGGTCAATGGGTACACGGCGAAAACATAGTTTACAATCTAGCAGCGCCTCATAACTTTCTTGAATCCTCGTGGAAACTCAATGACTTTGAAAAACATTCCTTCGTCGATTCCAAAGGACAGATGATTCCTTCGAAAGAAGCTATTCAGGCTTGGAAATTGTTTTATGAAATTTCTGAAAATGGCGCGGAATGCTTGAAGGATGCGGAAGGGTCTTACGGAGAATACTTCACTAAAGAGTGAGTTGTTCGATATAATTCAAATCTTTTTTAATAAAATGTTATCCATGAACTTCTCAATGTCGACTTCTCTGAACCATGACTGCAGAATAGGATGAAGATAGGAATTGATTATAGTTGCCACTTCGTTTTCTGGCACGATACACCTTTAAATAAAAAAAAAACATCTTTCCTATTCCTAAAGATTCTCTTTGAAAATTGATTAGAAGTAAACTTTTTAAAAATTCAACCATTTACCTCACTCTGTAGTTGCAGTTGTGATTTTTCCTGTACTCCGTTCTCATCAGACAATATATATATTTTAAATATTTTATGTCTAGAGATTTTTCAACATAATTTTCATCTCGCTGATTGTTCACATGCTCTATATAGCCGCTGGTTAAAATTGGGACTATGTAATTCACCTGCAATAAAATTTCAATCTAAATTGTTTATTACCAATGAGTGACAAATAATTGTTGATTAAAGCCATTTTTACCTGTTTTAGACAAATGTCGATGAATTCCTCAGCTCCGCTATACACATGCTTTTCTTGCTCTTGGAGCATGACAACCCCAATATTTTTTGCTCTGAATATTTTTGCACAATTTTGAGCAGCTGATATTCCATCTTCTGCATAAGTGATCATTACTTTGCTGGCATATTGATGCTTAGGCTGTGATAATTACAAAAATTTGATTTTTATACTTTTTTCATAGTATTGAAAAACAAATATGTACAAGTAGCAAAATTTACATACCTTTTTTAAATCTTGGTGACTGAAACTGTTTATACTATCAATGCGCTTTGTCTGTGCTTCATCTTGAATGTTTACTGGACAGAGAACCATAGGTGCTTTAGGAATGTACTTGGGTCTTTGTATTTCTGAAATAGATAAAAGAGTTATTTAAAAGATATGGTATAAACTATATTAAGAAAAAAAAGATAAATAATTTACCATTTAAATTATTTTTCACATTTAATGATTCAACAAATCTGACCACACTGTCATGTATCCTATTGACAATATCCAAGCGTCCAATTTTTTGAAGAGCAAGTAATATTTTGTCCAGAGTTGCTTCCGAAGATTGCACATAAGCGAGAAGTACATAATAAGTTGGATCTTGCATGCCTTTGAAATTGTAATCTATGCACTTGAAGAATCAAGAAAACCATTGTATTTTTTTCTCATTAGAAATGAGGGTAAAAGAAAATTTGTTGACTTACTTGAATTTGCTCCAAGGAGAGACCCAACTTTGCAGCAAACTCTTGCCAGCCGCTATATAATTTTCCAGCTGCGGTAGCACTCAGTAACAAACACAATTGATGGAGCGTCGATGTCCCTTCGTTCTCAAACAAATAGGCAGCATGAATATTTTCTGTCACAGATTGAAAATCTTGGGAAAAAGTGTCTACATTTGGTGGCCCTTCAACTTCGTTCCTCAATTTTTCGAGAGCAGGATTGAGATTTCTGTAAAAAGTTAATTTCTCATATATTTATCTCATAGCCATTATTTTATTTTATTAAAAATCATTCCTCTTACCTTCTCATCGCCATGGTAAAGATTTTCGTACAATTTTTAGGCCAGTTATTTAATGTGCCTATCTTCAAAGAATTTTATACGCTATAATTACGAACTTTTTTGATTTTCCTCATTCTATTCCGTGTCGAAAATCACGTTGTTGTTGAGTTCCAAGAGCCGAAACAGAACATTACCCCCTCTATGTGATGATTTCAAGGTCTAATGATGCAAATGATGCGTCATCGTATAGCGCACAAAAGCATGAATATACCGGTAAATCCGATTCCAACGTTACCAGAAAATCGAAAAAACGAATAAAATATTGTATTTAGAGCTTCAAAAAGGTAAACTTTATATTTTAAAAATTGACATCGAGTCTAAAATTTTCTTTTTCCTCCTCTCTGAGTAAAAATTCGATTATAAAATTGCTCGCTTTCTACGCTTTGAAATGTTTTATACTTTGCAAATAAATTGCAAAATTTACATTTGTCATACTAAAATATTTTCAAATATAAAAGATAGATTGATTTCTCAAGAAGTTGTTTGACTATTTTTTAAATTATTAAAATTACTAGTTTTTTCGTATTCCATTATTCCTGCTCCACTTGCCTTTTTCTTGTTTTTCCGAATTCCATTTTTCCTGGCCCCACTCCGTGCCGTTTTTCCTTGTTACATTTTTTCCTGCTCCGCATTCCGTGCCGATTTTTCATGTTATTCCATATTCCATTGTCTTTTTCCCCTCCTTAATGCGTCCGCAGCCGACTTACTCCTTAAGGAGTACCTTAATTAAGGTAGTTCTAACACAAAATCATAATAATGAGATTTCGTTGAAAATTTGTGCAAAACTTTATTATATGATTTTGCATACGTGTATCAAATTTTAAAAGGTTTCACCGTGTAGATATCGAGATATTTATTGTTAAAAATCATAATTTTCAGAGCTCTTCCATAAGAGCACGTGTTAAATATCGCAATTTTTAACTCTAAATATCTTGACTTCTGCACGGTGAAGCTTGTTGAAATTTTTGCACAATTTTTTATGGTACTTTAAAGAAGTTTTCCTCAGTTTTTAATAAAAATCTCATTATTTTATTATTCATGATTTTCATAGGCATATAACGAGCACAGATCACCTTGGATGACTTTGAATTTTGTGTATGTTGTTCTTGAAGCGATTTGCAACAACTTTTCTTAATAAACTTAAGCTCAAAAATCATATGGTACAGAGATAAATTAAGAAACA
>JAPYYW010003033.1:0-25113 GCA_030522545.1 Cremastinae sp. A BG-2022a
GTTATAAGTTTTTACATAAAAAATGTTGCAAAGTTTAAATAATAAACGAGAAATAAATTGTAAATAAATAAACCAACTAAAAAATGAGTTCGTTTTGAAAATGTTGAAGTATAATTTTAAAACTTAATTCGTTAGATAAATTAATTTTTTTTTGTAAATGTATATTCGATAGACTTTCAGAAGATCTATAAAATACTCACACTAAGTCTCTCAACTATATTTTTTGAGTCTTTCATAGATCTACCGTAAGTCTGTAAATGATCATCAATTAAGCTATAATTGTCTCACCAGACGTACTTCCCATAGATCTATCCGAGATCTATGGAGATTGATCTACCGTACATCTTCAATCTATCTCTAATAGATCTATCCATTTTTACACGGGCATTTCTAATGTATCGAGTTCGTAAATAACGATTTTTATTTACAAAATATTGAAGAAATAAAGTCGAAAAATTAGATTGCTAATAATTCGAGAGTAGCTCTTGAAAAAGACAATTTTGGTGATTTTTGACCAGAAAGTGGACAGTATTTTGTAATGAATTTGCGACTGACACGATGAAGTACACATTTTTTAATTTTAACGTCTTCTATATTTCGTTTAGTCTATCGAATTTATGATTTTGGATATTGGGTATTTTCATTGTAAAATTGTGATAATTAAAGTTCATGTATATAATAATCTAGAACAGAACTTTTGAGAACTTTTTCCATTAAAAAACAAAAAACTGTCATTTTCGATAAACTTTATTAGAAAATCTAGGTTAATCAAGTATTCGTCTACAAAAAATGTTCATATTAATTAAGTTTGCCTTAATGACCAAACTACCTTAAATACTAATATTTATACATGTTATTAAAAATACAGGTCAATGATTAAAGTTATTTTTCTGGACGATTACTTTATTTACTTAAAATTATAAAAATTCTTATAGTATACTCACATAAATGTATAAAATTTTACCGAGAAAGCAAAAGTAAGGATTTTCGTATCATCGTAATGATTTGGGCACGAAAATCCCTGACTTTTAATAACCAAATATATCGATAATTTTTTATAAGAGACCCATTCTAAAATTTTACACTATATGGTCGTTTATTAAATTTATCAAATCTGATCATTTTTTTAAAGTTAATAAAAACCCGAGCAACCAAAAAAATGTATTATTTGAACATATATGTGCATACTAAAATTGTATAAAGTCCAAAATGCGCCCACGAACGTTTAATCTGCGATATTTGCCCAAGATTCTTCATAATACTGAAATTCTTGGATATTGGAGCAAATGTAGACGGGAAAAAAAAGTGCCGAGACGTCGATGTGGAAAAATGTAAATAGCCTGCGTCAACGTTGATTCGGAGCTGGAGATAAGAAGGGAAAAAAATTTGAGATAACGCTTGTATAATAGAGTTATTTAATATGTAGGTCGCATATATGATTGTCGTGGTGATGGTTTGGGATTTTGTAATGTTCGTTGGCGTCGTTTGGCTCGCCGGTCCAGGAGAAGTTCCCGCGCGCGGGAGATCTTTTTCTCCCACCACATATTATCGTGTTTTCGAGCGCCTATACAAAACTCATCGTCCGGTCGGCAACCGCGTCTACCAGTGCTCGTGAATGTGTTCTCGTCTGACCAGTGGTTGGAAAAAGGATTGTCAGTTGTTCCCGCGCGAGGGATTTTTCTCTCAAAAATTCTCACCTTTTTCCCTTCTCAGGAAATGTTTTTTTTCTTTTCGCTCTCACGTGCATACCATTCCACAAATCTCCGTGTATTGATTCGTCAGAACAAAAAATGTCAGAACAAACTGGAAAGAGATTCGAACACATTTTTATAGCCATATAATTACAGGACTCGTGAATAAAATTTATTGCACTTTTTGCATTTTTATTTCAATTTTATTTTATTTGAAGAATTTTTTTTTTGAGATAGTTCGATGATTTTTTGGAGTCGAGTGAGTGATCAGATAAAAAATATCTATATGCAAATTCTTTTGGTTTTATAAATAGTGATTACTATTTTTTATGAAATTTATAATTAGCTAAAAGTGTCTAATGCATGAATAACGATAAATAAATTTAAAAATTTCGGTTTTTAAATTATATATTAGTTGTATGAGGGCATTATTGTAAAGTTGTGATAATTGATTTTCCTGGCCACAACCTTCATATCACCTCATACATAGAACAAAAGCTTCACTTTGAGGATTTTTTAAAATAAAAACTAAAAATATAAATTTTGATAAAATCTTTAAAATAAGTTAGTAATCTTATTACGCATTAAGTTATTTGCGTGGAATAAAATTTTTAATTATTCAAAAATGGAATTTGTTTCTATGATATGGCTATACTTTTTATTTTAATGAAATTTTTTGAGTAAAGAGATAGATAAAGTTGCGTTTTTATTGAATAAAATTTAATTCGACTTAACGAACTATATATAATTACCTTAAATATAATAAAATGATAGAACACCAAAAAAATGATTTTAACAAATCGATTGAAATGACAAACTACTTCACCGTATTGATTAAAAAAAACATTTAAAAATAGACCCAATTTTTAACCAGTTCCTGTATACTTATTATCTTTGCATACCAAAAAGTGGCACAAATAACCGTCTAATAACGGTTGCTAAAAAACTTCTAATTTACATAAGTATATACGACATTAGGGTAGTCCAAAAAAATGATTGATTTTATTTTTTCGTGGACACACGTCTAATATCTTCGGAATGATAAAAAAAATGCCACACCAAATGTCAGCCCTTTAAAAAATATTTTAGAGGTGGCGATTTTCAATTTTGTATTTCCCATTTAAATAACATTGGAAAAATTTTTTTGTTATTCAATATTTTGTAACTCAATAACGGAGTAATTCACATATATGCCCTTACATATTTTTGTAGAAAATTCGACGCTCTACAAAAAAGGTCTCTTGTAATTTTTCGATAAATTGACTCCTTCAAAAGTTATTCAAAATTGAAGTAGAAATTGTTTAAAAATTCACTTTTACATGTATAAATCTGCATAAAATTAATATAATGTAAATATTTCAACTAATTAATATACAATGAAAAAATGTACTAATAATGTTGCATTCATTTAGTATATTCAAAAATAGCTCACCTCAATATTCGTCTATTTAAACAAATTATGGTACTTTTACATGATAATATTGTTATAGAGCTTTTTTTAGTAAAAAAAATTCTTAAGTTATAAAATGATTGAATGATTTTTTACAAAAAACCCATAATATTTTACGGGGGTTATACATATTTATACCTGTAAAAGTAAATTTTTATACAATTTCAACTTTAATCTCGAATAATTTTCTCGAAAAATCTCGAATTCAATTTATCGAAAAATTACGAGCGACCCTTTTTGTTGAGCGTCAAATTTTCTCCTAAAAATATGTAAGGGCATATATTTAAGTTACTTCGTTATTAAGCGACAAAATTCTGAATGAAAAAAAAATTTCCAATGTTATTTAAATGAGAAATACAAAAATGGAAAATCGCCACCTGGAAAAAATGTTTTAAAGGGCTAAAATTTAGTGTGGCATCTTTTTATTATTATTCCGAAGATATTAAACGTGTGTCCACGAAAAAATACAATTAGTCTTTTTATTGGACCACACCCTAATATACATTTTTCATGGCATGATTGTCGATTTTAAAATTAGGAGCAGCATTAGAATGCTCGAACAGTTGAGAAAGTCTGAGAACCTCTGGAAGCATAATAATATCTCGTGCTTTGTTATTCAAGATCTCACGAGATTCTCTAACGAATGTTCCAGACGGGTCTACGTTTTCCCGCCAAATCTGACACTCGCACTCGGTATAATATGAAATGGATTTTTTTTTCTCCACTGGAGAATGCAAAAGAAACAAGGTCGACGTTCCTCCTCGGAAATACTCTCCGGCATGCGAAATCACAAATACATATAGCCTGTTAACATCGCATAAAGAGCAATCCGGGCAATAGTCTCATTTTATTTTCGGCCCGAGAGTGACTTTTCGATAATTTGCGACGTACCGAAAAAGCCCGAGGGGTAAACGAGAGCAACGGAGATGAGAATTTACAAAATCTCTCCGCGGTCTCGTTAGAATTTGAGATAAGAGAATAATATATATATATATGTGTGTGTATATCTGTAGGCATTTAAAATGAATTACGCAGTTTCTTTTCTCTCTTTCTCCGCTGCGATCTTTCCTCTCGCTTCCCCGTGGCGACCGTTAAAAAATAAAGCAAGCGAAGAAAACGAAGAGTGAGAGAAAGAGAGCGAGAGAGAGAGAGAGAAAGGAGAGGAAGAAAGAGATAGAGAGAGAAAGGGAGACCACCGGAGTGCTCCGCTGAACAAAACCTTATCCCGAGTAACCAATAACGCCCACGGTTCTCTTCAGCTCTCTTTCAAAAGTATGCGTGCGCTATAGCGATGAGATGAGAGGATCCTTTTCTCTCTTTCTTTCTTTCTCTTTCTCTCTCTCTCTCTCTCTCTTTCTCTCTTCTTCTTCCTCTCTGCTGGGAGCTCGAGAGCCCTCTCCGACTCTCCTCTTGTTCCCCTGCACACACGCGAGATTTAAATGGCCAGACATTTAAAGCCCCGTGTATATACTCCCTCCGCATGTATACAGAACGCTTTATTTTCCCTTTTTTTTCTTCTTAATTCCCTCTTCTCGCGCCTCATTCTTCGCTTTTTTCCCTCCCGTTCCCTTATTTCGCGACAAGTGCAATTCAAGGACGCATTCGGACGTTTTTTTTCGCGAATCCCGCACGGTTTTTGCTCAGATAGCGCCCGCGAAAACATGTGTGCCGGAGCACGGACGTATATAACGAACTAATTAATTCTACCCGACTTTTATTCGCGCTCGACGATAAATCGAATCCGATGCGACAGACGCGAGTGACAGGAACGGATAACGCGATTAACGCGCGCTCGCTCTTCGTGTATTTCACGTCGTTGAAGATCATCTCTTGCGCTTTCGGGGGAGGAGAGGGACCTTTGGTTGACGAAAAAAAAACATTTAAGTTTTTGTCAATTTTTTTTTGATATAATATAGTTTTTGTTGGAAAAGAGCAAATTTAGTATTTACATACAAGATCAAGCGATACTGTGATTAATGGAAAAAATTAAATTCAAAATTATAATTAAATTAAAATTATATTCAAATTGGTTATACGGTGTGTACAAAAAATACAAAATAAAAAAAAACTGTCATAATGTTGTGAAAACTTTTAATCGGCAAAGTACTATTTTTTTCATATCAATTATAATTACATTTATTGGCGTCCACATAATTTCCATTATTTATTGATTTTATTATTCTTTTATGTAAATTGAACATTGTACTGAAGATTTATTTTATTAATTATTTAAAGGGATGGTTCTTGGAAAAATGAACAAAAAACATACGATTTTCTGGACTTTTTATTGATATAATTTTATTTTCAAACTTAGTAAAATATTTGTGGATACTTTGAAGATAAAAGTGTATTTTTTTAAAGAAGGAGAAGATTCCACTGGCTCTGGAACTGATGGTCAACCGGGTACTTATTCCTAATTGGTGTTTAGTCCATAAAACTCGTTTTCATCCTAAATGAAGGATGCATGAGCGATATTTTAAAAATATGAGAATTTGATACATTTTTGGTATTTTGTTCTTAAGCATATGAACAAATTTTGTGTAAAATTTGAAATCGTTTTATTGAATGGTTTAAGAGTTATCGAACCTCAAAGTTGCTGATGAGATTTAATATTGATTCTTGTAGAGAATTCGTATGCATTTGCCCTGAATAATACGTATATAAAAATATGAGATTCTTATTAATATTTTTTAATATATTCGTGGTAGTGTTCATTTTGAATGGACAATAATTTCAAAACGTTTTACTAAAAGTTTTTTATTTAATTTTTTAAACAATAAAAAATGTTTAAATTATTTTTAAAATACGCTTAAGCTGCTAATCGATAGTCAAATAACTAAAACTCAAAAAATTGGCCACTTTTTAGCAAAATCCAGAGTCTGGGTGTTACGAACTTAAGGTAAATAATTTACTTTTTGGTGAAATTATCTGTTCCATACATCCTTAAAGATTTCTATCAAAAATCTTGATTAAAAGAAAAGTGTATCATTCTGGGATCGAACGATTGGAAAAGTTCCCAGCTAAAGAATCCATACAAAAAAACCTGTCTTTACCCGTCCATTTAATAAGAATATTCGTAATTGAAAATTCGATTTTTAACATTGAGCAGATCCGAGAACACAATTTCGTACCTTTTATTTCCAAAAAGTAATTATCATTGACTTTTCATAAAAACTATTTATTATATTCATTAAACACTTTTAAATCTGTAGGACAAAAAAAACTTGAGGTTTCGGGTCTTTTGTATTAATTATTAACGATAAAAGACGATAAAACGTTACCCAGAGCTCTATTATAGTAACATGCCAAGCATTGACAGGTTTCCTAACCTTAATCAAAACAACAATTTTAATAAAAGTTTTGAACGTTACTAAATATACTTTTTGGATCACCACGATAACTCTTAATTCCTAAAAAATTGGCCTTTTATTTTAGCATTCACTAATTGCAGTAAGAATTCAAAAAATATTTGTAAAAAGTACTCAGCTTGATTTGGAAGACATCCTTAATTGATAATTTTCATCTAAAACACTGTTTTACAGTCCTATGTGAATATCATCAGGAAAATAATAGATGTACTCCATAACGAATGATTTCCGTTCAAGTTCAATATCCCTTAATTTGAATACCTGAAAAAAAATTTGATTTTGAGAGCATTTTTTGAGAGCGACGTCTACGACCGACGAATATCGTGCGGAGAAATATCCTGTGGAATCCCTTCTTCGTTTTCTCTCCGAAAATCTCTGGCTAATTGAACGACCGGCGAAAATTCCTTTGACCGAGAATCGTCTCGTTTCACGTGTACCTCCCTTGATTTTACGATTTAATTATCAATGTCACCTGCTCCGAAAGAATCCATTAAGACAGATTTAGCGTCTTACGTCCCGATGACAACTTTTGATTCCGATATTTTTTTCTTAAATATTTTTATTCCTACCTCGTATTATTTTCCCGTTTGTCGGATCTCGTTTCTCTTCGCGAATTAAAACTTTTTAGTGCACATATCGAAATCGTCGAATAATCGACAAAGTTCGGACACGAAGCATGTTTTTTTTTCTTTATTTCGGAAGCGAACGCTTGTCGCCGGTGACCGAAAAATTAACATATACACCGGCATAACGATTTTTCGTCGAACGTCTCGTTCGTTCACCATTTTCCGAGAAACTTTTTTTTAATGCATAGATGAGCAATCAACGAGATATTGTGAGCGTCCTCGCAAAGATCCACACGCGTAATGTGCCGAAAAGAAGAAGAAGAAGAAGAAGAAGAAGGAGAAAAAGAAGAAAAAGAAGAAGGAGAAAAAGAAGAAAAAGAAGAAGGAGAAAAAGAAAACATTTTTGACCGTAATAAAGAGAGGCGCGAGTCTCTCTTTTTTTCTATTTTTCCACTTTCCAAACCTAAATACATAGACGCGGGACTCGGGGACTCGGGAAAACGCGGCGGGACGCGTATTATTATGGACGGATCGAGCACTGACCGTGGGCAAGGGAAAACGACGAGGTGGCTCTGTATCGCTGCTTTTCTCCCCGTCTTGCCGCGTTCTTGAGTCGAAGCGGTGACTCGACACGTTTATTCGTCTTCCCCGGGATCTTTTCGGCGTTTCTCGGGAAATATTTCTTCTCGTGTATATATTATTTCCAAGCGAGAACTTTTAATACGCCCGGATGAGTTGTGTCTGTAGCTTCCTCCGTGCACACTGAGAAAAAAAAGTTTGTTTGAATCAACTAAATTTCGTTTGACTCAAAGCAAAGCGGCGGACACGGGCGATGAAACAAGCAAGTTTAATTGATTCAAAAAAATCAAATTTAGTTGCTGCAAAACGATATTTTTTGGCAAAATCACAAAATAATTTATTACTCAGCTATGTTATGAATTTTCGCCATTTTTGACAGCATAGCATCCTTCCTGAGTGCTTCCCTGGTACCTACACTGAAAACGAAAATTGGTTGATTCAACAAAATATTTGTTTACGTTCAACGATATTATTTTGCAAATTCAACTAAATTCTTGGTTGATTTAACTGAAGTTTCATTATTTCAAATAAACAAGTGTTGTTTTGACGAAATATTTTCAACTAAATATTTTTCAACTAAATCCAACTAAATCTGTTCTCAGTGTATGGTGCTGGAAAAAAATTTTCGGTTGTGTTGGGATTTGAACCTGCCTACCTATACATTTTCTAAAGCGAACACTCTATCGATTATACCCTACTGCACTGAGATTTAGTTGAAAAATATTTAATTGAAAATATTTCGTCGAAACAATATTTGTTTATTTAAAATAATGAAACTTCAGTTAAATCAACCAAGAATTTAGTTCAATTTGCAAAATAATATCGTTGAACGTATTGGAACAAATATTTTGTTGAATCAACCAAATTTCGTTTTCAGTAGGTGCGATCTAACAATTTCTTAGTAAAAATGTGATCTTGATCTTTCACACTTTATTTTTTTATATAATACAAATATTATTTTTAATTTTTTTAGCGAGGCGAGTAAAATATATTAATTAATTGGTAAATAATTGGTAATTAATTCATATTTTCAAGAAATCCAATTTGTGAACTCTTCAAACAATTTGAGTGTTTGGTCAAAGAGATATTTTGTCAAGTCCAACGGATATCGTTCAAGTACGGCATATTTTATCAAGGAATAATTATTAAATTGAATGAAATTCGCAATATACTTTGAAGGAACTAAATATTGAGTTGAAAGACATAACTTGAATTATTTGCTTGAATTATTCGATTCAAATTTACATCAAGTTGATCACATAATTAATTATTTCATTCAAAAATCTCACTGAATTCATTCAACAGGCATTTTGTTCGATGCCACTAACTTTACTGAATCAAATATTTGTTTCATACAAATGTATAGAATATCTACTGAAGAATAAAATAATTAATTATTTTGACAATCGTAGCATTGAATCAACTAATTACGATTCAACTAAATATATTTAGTTGATTCAAACAAACTTTTTTCTCAGTGCAGGGTTCTGTTTCGTTTCATCAGGACCTTACGGTTTTCCTTCTCCTTCTTCTTCTACTTCTTCGGCCTTCCTCCTCGCACCCTATACTCCTTTCTTTAAAAGCCCCGACGTTCGGGCCAAGATCAACGAGGTGTGCCCGACCGAGGACACCGAGAATATGAAAAAGAGCTTTTTCCAACGAGCATCCGAGTAACTGTTGAGAATATACGTTCTCCATCGTGTTAGAAGATTTTCTGTAATAGACGGTTTGAAAAATCGTGCTCTACCTCGTAAACGAGACTTTGAAGGTGCACGAGTGATGGGAAGAGACTAACTCATCCCTCGATCAACATTTTACATTTTCGTTTATTATAATCTATACATATTTTCAGAATTTCCTCTTTTATTGTTTTAATTTTTCTATTACGTATCCAAATATTTTGACGTAATTACGATATCTGTGTATTAACACTTCTCTATTTTCCAAGGGTCAATCATAAAATAAATTAATAATAAATAATAGTAAAATAAAATTTTTTAATTAAAAAAATTAAAAATAAGTGAAAACGTGTTTTTCCTTTATTTTATTTTATTATTATTATAACACTATATACTTCTCTGTGAAGAGAAAAGATTCTTTCTATATTGTTCGGTACCCAATGTCCCAACGATTAAACATGATATTTTTATATATTATTTTAAATGGTTTAATTTTTTTTCTCAATATATAATGTATGAATTACTTTTTTTTATATTGTTCAACTTTTACTTCAAAGATTATTTTAGTTTCAACAATTATTTTTTTCTATATTTCTATATTGGGTAAAACCATTCAATGTACGTATTATTAATCAAACCTTGCACTATTCTTAATAATATATTAAGTATATTGTGTTCTAAATAATTAAGACATAAGATAGTTTTTTCATCTCTAATATATCAGAGGTAGTAATTTTGAAGTAAATTTGAAGTACGTTTTTGCGTTCAAATATTTCTAAAATAAAAAATTAAAAAAAAACCTTTGAATGTCTGACTATGATGTCTCAATTAATATAATTGAATATAGTTTGTCCCATTATTCGGACGTTGGACGTTTATCTCAATTCTTAAAAAAAATTTTTAACGTACGGTGATATTTTTTGTCACGATCGAGGATTTTTGGCGATATTCTCGAATCGAATATCCTCGAATTCGGAGCTCGAATTTCTTCGTTGTCGCTCATCGGGTATTAATTTTCTCGTACGCTCGACAAATGGCGCGATCTCTTTCAGCAGGATGTTTCGGATCATCTGGGATTATTTACACGGAGACACGTGCAAATTTTGACAGGAGTTCAAGAAGATTCGTAATTCACATTTTTTTTAGAAAAGTATATTAAAATTGTAGAATTTTTCATTTAGGTTCTCAGATATAGGAAAATATACAATATTTTTAATTAAATAAAAAGTTTCCAAAGACTTTTTTACAATGAGGGGAGATAAAGTATTTCAGGATTCCTGGGGATGTTGAATGGAACGAATAAGCACCACACCTCAATCTTTTCGTTCATCTTTTTTCGATTTAAATTTAACGATTCTTCATGTAGATTTTTAGATACCAAATCAACAAGATTTTTAAAGAGGGCAAAAATCTCTTCCATTAAATTTAATTTAAGTTTAAATTAAAATTAAATTTAAATTGCATCAAAATTTTAATCCTTTCGTCAAAATATTTTTATTTGAAATATCATCTTTCTATCAGATATATTTCGAGCTGCAGAATAAAAAAATAATAAAAAATCGCTTAACCTGAATGCAAAAAATTGTAATGAGACTGGAAAGTAATGACTGTACATTTTTTTGTTGAGAAAATAAATGATACACCCTTAATTTTGAAAAGAAGGGAAAAAAACGTTGAAGTCTCGTTTGTGGACCTTTAACTTCGAAGGGCCGAATCATCTCCGCGTTCTTTTGTCTCGTCCACGTGTTTCCATAAGAAATACTGAGAAAATCTCTGGGCGTGTGTGTGTCGATGCGTATATATACACGCTGGTTGCTCTAAGGCCTAAAACAGTCTTGGCGCCATCGAGAAAAAGGTCCAAGAATTCTCTCCCATGCTCACACCCAGCCCACAATCTCGGTCTCGTCGTTATAAATCGTTCTTATATATAGGGGTTTTCAACTTCGTTGCTATCTCGTTATCGTAAAAAAAATTACCCCGAGATCATTTTATACGAAAAATCATTATGTCTTATCCTATCTTTTTTTGTACAAATTTTCATGTTTTTGTGAAAAATTCTCAAAATTTCCAAATTGTTATTACAGCTTGATAAAATAACTTGGTATTTTTATATGAAATTTTCTTCTCGCACGAAAATTCGTCTATAAATTAAATTTACTCAACTTTATTCCTTAAAAAGTTTATTAAACATTTAATTGTTTTACAATTCGGTTCAAGAGTGCATTTAAAAAATGCGGTAAAATTTCTGATACTTTTGGTAGTTTCACATGACATTTCGAGAAAAATGAATTTCTCACAATTTTAACCTTTAACTTGAAAACTTTTTAATAGAATTATCAAAAAATTATAAATGCCTTTATTCATACAGCATCAAATTTTGTATAAAAATAGATAACTTCATCATTGAGCTACAAAATGAAAAATTGCAGTCAGGTATCACTAAAAATTTTTTTAAGAGTAAAAATGTTGACAGCACCTTTTTTGTGATCCTAAATAAAATATTAAACGTGTCTGCAAAAAAGAGACAATCCTCAATTTTTCGGATCACCCTAATATATATTTATGAAACTTTTTTGTGTCATTTTTCTAATGACCCATATTTTTCGGTTCGTTTTTTTTTCTGCAAGCGTTTCAAAAATTTTTCTGCCTTGTGTCTAAATCTGTGAAACTCCGGAGGCTGGGAGAAGAGCAAACAGACGTCTTTTAACTATATATATGGGAACTCATCGAGTATTTGTTTCTCCGAATTACCAGCGTGTCCAGGACGGGAAAGACTCGCAAGATTTTTCGTAAGATCCGAGGAGAAAGAACAGAGGCTCTTCCGCCTCGTAAAAACAATGCTCGAGCATCTCCTTCGACATAACTTCGTAGAAAACACGTGCTCTCCATGCATCTGACACACAAATACACACTTAGATACAAAAATGTCCAAAATGACAAAGAGACGGCCCTTGTCCTTGCAATTTTCCCGAAACTGCAGCGCACGTTTTTCCCTCGCCTCTGGAATACGAGAATGACGTCCGGTCAGCTGTGAAAATTTCCGCAGATTTCTTTTTTTGTTTCTCTCGAAAAACGAAAAGAATGCAACTCTCGTTAATTTTATTCTGCATCCGCGAAAAAAGATCGATGACACTTTTTGTTAATTCTTTTTTTTTACACACCCGAGAGAAAATTTTATATGACAAAATATACTATATAGCACTATGATAACATTTTAGAAATTTTTAGGATTTTTAAAATATAAAACACAGCAATTTTGATAATTTTATAATTTTATAATGATAATTACTAAGTTTTATATGGACGAAAAATTATTCTGAAATTTTTCCAAACTGTTGCCACAGTACAAAAAAAACATAGTATCTTTTCGTATAAATTTCTCTCCGTGTATTAAGGAGAGAATTAATTGAAAATTTTGTTTTACCATGAAATTTTTCTTTATTTGTATTTCAGGACATTTTTTTTCTGTAGCGATTTAACGCCGTTTACCGATGACGTTCGGCAAGTCTCAGATCATTATCAGACTGTTTATCCACTCGTAAGATCTCTCGGATTCACCTTAGTCGTGCATCTTCGAAATCTTCACCCTGGATATCTTTTTCTTTTTTTGGTATAAGGACATTTGTTATTGTCCTGTAAACAAAGGAAATGTTTTGCTGCTCCATTTGAGATTCGGTCTCGCTGATGAAATGGCGCGCTCGAGAATCACGACAGTCGTTTTACTCGTGCTCTGTTCCTGGAACAACGGAAATTTGCTGCCGTCAGCTAAGATGCTCGCTCGAAAGAGTCCACGAGCCTTCGTTCTTTAAACGTTATCGCCTGCCTGCGACGATAATAAAAATTCCCCTAAACGCCTCGACCTCTTATCGTCTCGGCGAGCTGGTGGTTTCTCTAATCGCGAGCCTTTTAATATACAGTTCGTACCTAACCTCTGTCTCACAAATGAATTTCAGTTTGTCCAATTGGCACGTTCGCCGACAAAAATATTGCTTTTATTATCCGATTAAGAAATTGTTTAAAAAATGTCGAATTTAATTCAATCAATGAAATACAAAAAATTATTTATTGTCGAAAAACCATTATTTGAAAAGTTATTTTCAAAAGGTTTTTGAGAAATCATTAATTTTAACAGTGATGCACTTTTTTTTAAGTAAAATTTCGAAAAGTTACATGAAAAAAAACGTTTTTAGGATCAACTTTTGCCTTGACTTTTCTTTAATTTTTTGTGTATGCAAAGATCTCTTAAGCAATTTAAATTTAGAAAATGATGATTTTTTAAAATTCTAGTATTCATTATAATATATAGTTTGTATTACATTTTATAGTCTATTTCTACTTTCCAAGATTTTTTAGTTTATTTTTTTAAAAACTGAAGAATTTCAAAGAGAATTCAAAGAGAAAATATATGTTGACAAATTGGTTTATTTGAATTCCCACTGCATAGATCTTTTCACATGTCTCGTATTTTATATTTTTTTGAAAAAAATTATGTGTACTATATACATCTCATTTACAAATTGATTTAATAATATTTAAGTTAAATTGAAATTCTGCTCTTTTGACAAAAAAGTTGCAAATCTTTCGCATCTTTTAGCTACAGTCTATCAATTATTAGAAACATTTGAGAATATTTTGTCAACAAAAAATTCTTTAAATAATTTTGTTCTACAACAAATGTATTTAAATAAATTTTTTAAATAACGTTTTCAAATTTACATCAGAATAATCAATATACGAATATTAAAATAACGAATATATACGAATAAAAAGCAATAATGTTAATCTCAATAAATTTGGAATTTAAAGGCTGTTGTGGGGTGTGAGTTAAATCGAAAAAATTGCTACTCAATTTTTCTCAGGTATTAAATTTTCATGTAATTTCTCAGGTTTATTGTATTATTGAAAAAATGTCGAAAAAAAAATTTAGATTTTTGTGAAAAATTAAACAAACATTCTTTGATATTGTACAAAGATCCATGCCAAATTTTATGAGGCTTCACAGTGTGTAAAAGTTGAGATATTTATTGTTGAAAATGACAATATCAAACACGAGCTTTTATGGCGGGGTACCAAAAATTATAATTTTTACCAAGAAATATCTCAACTACTGTACTGTGAATCATCCTAAAAATTGGTACACACGTGCAGACTGCGTCAAAGAATGTCAATGTAAATTTTTATCAAAAATATTCTACCCCAAAACAACCTCAATCTCGAACCATTCACTAATAATGTATTTCAAAATTCGTCACGAAATTTATTTCATTAAAAAAACATACCTAAAATCAATTAATTTCTCACACTTATATAAAGTATCGTTATATACCCATCCTTAAACATAATCTCGAGGATAAATCAGTACCTCCAAAATTCTCTTTAAATGCCAAAGAGTGAAAAAACAACAAAATAAAAACACGATTAAGTAGCATTATATACTCGGCTTGTTTTGATTCTCGATGTAAGTATATGTTCCGGAGCGTCTCGCATTGGTTATTCGAAAGAAATACATTGGCGAGGGTATATACATCGCGAGGTGAGTTTAGACGGCGCGGAATGGGTACACGAGTTCATTAAATGGCAAGACGTTGGTAACGTCGCGTCTGGTGAATGCAAATGAAGCCGAGGGTATAGAGGCTGTGGAGGAGAAGGATCGAGGAAGAGAGATCGAGAGCGAGGATGAAAAGGAGCGAGGAGGAAGGCAGAGGGAGGAGAAGAGAAAAAAAAGGGCGGCAGGGGGGGGAGGGAGTGCCGAGGATATACGAAGAGTTCCAGGAACGCGTCGGAAGCTTCACACGAACGGGCGCACAGGTTCTCTCTCCCCTTCCTCTCGAAATTCCTACACGAGAGAGAGAGAGAGAGAGAGAGAGAGAGAGAGAGAGAGAGAGAGAGAGAGAGAGATAAAATGAACGGAGGAGCGAATATACGAGAAAGAAACGATGAGTATATATACCGGTCCTAAAAGTTTCCCGCCAACGTTTCTCATAGGTCGACGTCTTCCCGCGCTCGGGCCTGTTCCACTCTCGAGAGGACAAGAGAGAGAAAGGGGATGCGGTTGAAACGGAGAACGATGATCCTTCCTTCCTTCGATCCTCATCTTTATTTTATTTTTTCTCTTTTTTTTTGTCCCGGCTTTTTTGCCTCTCAGCTGATCGTTTTACTCTCTTGGTGCGTTTCGTTTTTCTCTCTCTCCTTCTCTTTCTCTTTTTCTTATATATTTTGGCTTATTTTTCTCATCCTTTTTCCCCTTATCTTATGAAATTCTCAAAGACTTTTTGAGAATATTTCGTAAGATCGGTAAATATAGCTCGCGAGAGAGTGGGAGAAGCTTGTTTGACGATCAGCTGGTTTTGTACACAAGATTTAAATGTTTGCGGTCGTTGTGTGTGTGTGTGTGCTGGCGCCCCGCTTCTCATTCATATCTCGCTTCCTCCTTCCGTCGATGATAAAACTCTGTCGATTTGTTCCGTGCTGCCTCTTTCAAGAATGACCCTCGACTCGCTTGCTTTTCATTCACAAAACATCCTCTGCTATATTTTTCGAAATTCGAATTCACGTTTTTCCTCATTCAATAATTTAAAAATTGTCCCATTTATACGTTAAAACGATCTCATTTTAATTGTGTAGTATATTAATAAGCCTAACTTGAAAACCATAATAGATGAGAAGGTTTAAAAGATATAGATCGTAATATACGAGTTTTTTGAGTTTTTTAACAAGATTTTGTTTCGGGACAATTTTTTTAACTTTTTATACATTTTCCTCGAAGCTTCTCATTTAATAGACACTTTAACCCATTAAAAATTTTTTTTTTGTTTAAGTTTTTTAAAAAAACTCTAGATCTTTCGAACCAATGACGAATCTTTAAATAACCATAATTTTTCTATTTCTCGATCAAATTGACTTTATTATATGAATTATTCTTAAAGATTTTCACGAAACAAAGCGTTGAACGACGGAAGAATCAAATTTATATCTTAATTATCTTACAGATCTTTGAAAATCTTCGAAAAAATATAAAAGGTTAAATAAAAAAATTCTCAAATTTTTTTGAAAATTCAATAAAAAATTTATAACAAAATTTTTAATTATTTTCAATGCAACTCAAAGATTCCTAATAAAAAATCAAAAAAAAAAGATTTAGAACTTAGTCTTTTTGCTTTTCCAAGCCCACATTTTTCGTGATAATTTTTTTATAATCTTTTCTACATTTTACAGGAAATACCTCATTCATTAAATACTGTTAATAATCATTCCCCTATTATACGTTAAAATTGTTCAATAATTGAATTTTAACACATTTAATTACATATATAACTGTGAAAACAAATCCTTGATCACACTATTTATTTTAAACGCGTGTAAAAAGTAACTGAAAGGAAATAACAAACTTAAAATCACATCTTAAATATTTGACATATTACTCAAAAAGATTCACATAAAAGACTCAAAAAAGATTTTTTTCAGACTCTCCGGATCAATTCGTTTTTGATATTCGAAAAATATCCAAGCAAGCGAAAAATTGTCGAGAAATTTGGTTTTGTTCGAAAAACGATTAGAAAAATCTAGCGAAAAATGCCTCCCCAATTCCGGAGCATTTAGCAAACGACGTGGAAGAATAATATTTCATTTTTTATTTCGTGACACGCGTATCAGATCACTGCAAATTCTGTCAGGGAAAAGGATCTCGGAAAAAATTCTTTTTTGACGTCGCATGGGTCAAATTGGTCTTGGATTAGCAAGAAAGCTTGTCTGCGAGGACAAATAAAAAAATGTCGTGGAGACGAAAAGATGTGGAACTCCGCCCATTAGAACTTCTTCTCAGAGTCGTTCCACCCTCTCGCACTTTTCCCTTTTCTTGTGCGATATTGTGTGTACGTGCACCCCGCGGGGTTTTCGCCTCCGATCACAATCATGATGTCCCGGAGATCGCGAGTATAAATGAAAGGGCCTCCTGTTTTTCTTCTCGCTCTTCTTTCTCTTCTCGTTTTCCTTGCAATCCTATTCGCTTCTTCGTGACATTTTTTAAGTGCCAGAAAACGTTTTCCAAATTTTTCTGTCTTACCTCGTGTATTTTTTCATTGTGTCCTAGAATAATGACATTTCATAAAGCATTTCGATAAAATACGATTTTTTTTAACTACATTTTCATTTAAATGTCGAATAACTTACACTTGAATCTAATTTTAAAAAATTATATACTTATTTCATTAATTTTGTTTATAACATAATCTAATTGTAGACTTTTGTCTTGTAAAACTTATTGGAGTATGATTACATGTATATTTATGATGATGTATGTGTTTTAAAAGACCATAAAGTGCGTAGTGATTCGAAACGAAACAAAAAATGCAGCGTAATACTTTTTCGTTTTTTTAAATTATTCGAAGCACGTAATTTTCAAACTTTTCACCTAATCGTGCGTCAAGGTTAAGTTCTTATTTTTAAAAAATTTTCAAAATTCTTCAAGATTTTTGTATTGAGAATCGAGTATAATAATATAAGAAAGAAGTGATGAATAGTTCGTGAAAATTCGTGTGACCGAGATTACGGGAGAAAACCTGCTCCAATCCGAATTCAAGACAGCGATATGATTAATGCGCGTCAAGAGAAAAAAAAAGAAATTTTCTCAAGGACGAAGCAACCGCGGGCACAATCCTCTATAAATTTCACCCCGAGTCATCAGGCTCGAGGACGATCCACCCTCGCGGTGCGCTCAATGCCGAACCGATCTTTTCTTCGACTCACGATCAACGAAACGTTTTAAGGACTTTTCCACCTGCGTCACAATACCGGTTTAACGTTTTTTTTTGAGGATATTGAGCTTATAAATCGCCAATGACTTTGGTGAAAGACAGGAAGGGAAAAAAATGTTGTGGGAATCTACGAGAGATTACGTGCGGATTACAAAATGTCGAATTCAAAATGTATCGTAGGGATTAATACAGGAAATGAGGCAACCTAAGTTTGTTTTATTGATAGAATTAATTCATGAGATCTTGATCATGAATTTCATATCTTAAAATAGTGAAATAGTAACAATAGTTTTAAGGTGGTTGGTGTGTAAAATAAGTGTCGATAGATTTCGTAAAAATTTTGCATAAACTTTCTTTAAAGATCGTATGAATGTATGTACCAAATTTTAGAAAGTTTCACCGTAAGGAAGTTGAGATATTTAATGACAAATATCACATTTTTTTTACACTCTCCACAAGAAAGCGTGTTAAAATAACAGTTTTTAACAATAAATATCTCGAATTCCAGACGGTGAAGCCTCTTAAAATTTTGCAGAGATTTTTAAATAACATAGAAGAAATTTTGTTTAATTTTTAAGAAAAATATATCGTAAAAAATGTGTTAATTATACATCAAGTATGACTACTATTTTTGACCTCGGATAACTTTGAATTTAGAGTATGTTGTTTTTTTAATAAATTTGCAACAACTTTTCTTAATAAATTTAATCTCGCAAGTTACTATGAACGTCAGAAAAACGTCATCAAAATAGGAGAAACTTTTGGATTTGACTGTTACAGACCAACCATCTTAAGGAGGTTCAATTGTTTCTCGCGTAAAAATTATTTTTAAACTTTTTTTTACTAAAATTTGGCGTACGTTAAGAATAATGTGCATGACACTTGTAACCAAATTTCAATAACATTCATCATCTAGATATCGAGATATTTTTATTTTCGAAAATCACATCTTTTCATTAACTTCTCATAAGACTGCGTGCTAAAAGTTAAAATTTTACACAATTAATATCTCGATATCTACTCGATAAAGCTTTCTCAAAATTTTCGAATATTTTGATAAGATTTCAATGACCGTCAATAAAAATATTCAAGAAATTACGTTGAAAATAATGTCTCTTGATTATTTTTATCTTTACTCGTAAGAAGAATGGAACTATTTTGAATAAAATGTTTTTTAATTGAAAAGTCCAACAATAAGAGTCAAGAAAATAACGAATCACATTTCTTTCTCTTGGAGAATTTTGTATCTCGAAGAGTCCAATTTGGGAAACCATGAGTCCAGTTTCTACATTAAAAAAATACGTTGACAATAACCTCTTTAGAATATTTATTACATTTTTGAAGAAGTGTACAGAAATGCTTTTTTGTTTCACATTAAAACCTCGTTAGAATATTTATACCATCTTTTTGAAGAACTCTCCAAAAACGCTCAACGTCTGTAATTTTCAATGAAACTCTGTAACGAAGCTGAAGAGGGAAAAAAACTATAAAATTAGTCCACACAAATGTCAAGTATACGTCAAAATGCCTCAATAAATTGTCTGGCGTCTCGCGACTTATTCTCTGAATGAAGCAATCTGCTCTTTTTAACATTTTTCCTCTTGGCGGGAAAACCGTTCCAAAATGAGCTTGTCTCTTGGGGTTTTTGGTTTTGTAGGCTGTCCCGACGTTTCTGAGCTCCTTGGAAATTTGGTAAGCGACTTCACGGAGGCGCTTACGAGCGGCGTCTTTGCTCGTCTTTGGTCCAGACGATGATCCTTGAATTTTTTCTCGAGATTGCAGTCTCGAGTGCACGCGATTTGGTCACTGTTTTTTTTTTCATTAAAAAATGAACTATCTTCAGAATGGAATTTGTCCAGAAGAAATAGCACGCAAATCGATTTGTCAATTTGCTGGAGATTTAGGCAGGAATTTTTGGAAAGCTCTCCGAGAGACCACACGCCGTGGCTAGACATCGCGCCCTATGGATCCGGAGGATCGCTGGGCGGGAAGGGACACTTCGAAGAGGGCTCTGGAACGCTTCTTCCCTTTTTTTTCTCTCCAGTGCAATTGGCGGACAAGTTTCTCGAAACGAGCGGAAAATGGCTGTGACAAGGCCTCCGAAAACGCTCATTCTGACAATTATTATTGCTTCCAGACTCTCCCTTTCCCGGATCCTGACGGTTCTTGCAATAGTTTCGGGATCTGTTGACGTTGACCGAAGATTGATGTTTTTTTTCCCTTGATTTTAATTCTCTACAAAGGACTATTTTTTCTAAAAAAAACTTGAACAATTTTTAAATTAAGTCACGTGTCTTATCTGATTAATTTTATATATTTTGATACTGTTTTCTCTTTTACAAAAATATATATCCTTTATTGTACTAAAAGTATAAAAAGTTACGATTTTTAATAGTAAATATGTGGAATTGTAGATGAAGCTTTTCAAATTTTTACACACATTTGAGTACTGATGGGTTAAGGATATCTTTCGAATCAAATTCAATACTTTTTACACTTTTTTAAACATACTTTTTACTACGATTAGATAATATTATAATAAAGGATTTGGTTTTTAGGTCTTAAAAATTATCGTATTTATCCATATAGTATATATTCAGTAATATTGAAACTTTTAATATAGTTGTTGTTATAACTAACAATAAGATTAGGAAACCTGTCAATGCTTTGTGTATTACAATATAGAGCTTCAGCTACGTTTTATCGTTATTTATTGTTAATAGTTAATACAAAAGGCCCATAACCTCTGGTTTTTGACCCACAGTTTTCAAAATGTTTAATGAACATAGTAAATAGTTTTTTTTGAAAGGGCCTCTTTTATGAAAAAAATTTCTTTTTTCAAAATGAGTTTTCGCATTACTCAATGTTAAAAATTGAATTTTCAATCGTGAATATTTTTATTAAAACGTCAGCAAGGGTATGTATTTTTTAAAGCGGTTTTTGTAGCTAGGAACATTTCCAATCATTTGATTTAAAAATATACATGTTTCTTTCAAGGTATAGTTCTATCAAAATATCTTTTTCTTGGAATTTTATAAAAAATTTTAAAAAACCTTCTTTGATATAATGTGTAATTGTATATTGAATTTTAAGAAGTTTCATTCGAGATATTTATTGTAAAAAATCACTACTTTCTTCAGTTTCCCATAAGATCACGTGTTAAATATTGCTATCTTTAACTCTTGATATCTTGACTTCTGGGTAGTAAAAATTGTAAAAATTTTGCACAGCTCTTTATTGTACTTCAAAGAAGCTTCTTCTATTTTTTAAAAATCCTAAGATAATTTTTTTAATTTTCATACATATACGTATAACAAATACAGGTCACCTTGGATAACCTTGAAGTTCGATTATGTTGTTCTTCAAACAATTAGCAACAACTTTTCTTAATTGACTTAAGCTCAAAAATCACTCATGATATCGTGATAAATTGAGATAAAAACTTTTGATTTGACTGTACCGATAGAACTACCTTAAAAAAACATATGTGTGCAAATTTTATAGAAATTCTATAGAAGACCATATTTCCACCGTGGAATCGCGATAGAACTACCTTAATTTTCTCGACAAGGGCTCGGTAAATCTTCAAATTGAAGGTCCCCGTATAAGATTTCACCGAGAGCCAAAGTGCATTGTTTGAATGTGACTATAGAGGAATATTGGTATTCGAAAATGTACCTTGTCTCGTTCTTACCTCTGTGCACACAAGTGCGTCTCACGCGCGAGTCCTTTTTCTTATCTCAAGCGTTCGGCTATCTTTTCTTCCCCGGGACGACAGAGTGTGGGAGCCTGGCGGCGTGAGATCAAGTTTTTATGGGCCTTGGGCTCTTTTCTTGGCCCTTTTTCTTTTTTTTTGTGCGTGTTCGAAGGAGCTCCCCCTCTCTCTCTTTTTCTCTCCGTCGTTCTTCTCTTATTGTGCCTCCGGCTTCGCAAAAGGGAACCGCGCCGAGACAGAAAGGGAGTGAGAAAGTCCGAGAACTGGTCCGAGAAAGCCCAACAACGAGCCCGAGACAAGGACGCGAGAGGATCGTCGCGGGCCTTTTAAACCGCGCCGGTCAAAGAGGGATTTAAAAATGGCCGATTCCTGTCAGCTGATTTCTTTCTCCCTCCTTCTCCTCTCTCTCTCTCAGTTTCTTCCGACGAGATCTGCGGACTCGCCGCCGGTCCCTAGAGGCCTCCCGGCGAAGACCGACCATCTCATCGCAGCTCCGGATAAAGAGAGCCAGAAGATTTTGCTGAGACGGAAAAGCTCGTTATCTTAAATTTTACCTAAGCAAGAACACGTCTTCTTTTTTATTTAATTTTATATTCACTCTTGAAGCAAGCCTCGCCGACTCGAAAATTCCAAATATGTGTCAGATCTAATTAGCCGGATAATTATCTTTCGGGAAGTATGCTCATTTTTTAGGATTTCAAAGTTCTGCCGATCGTTTACGTTTACTCCGAGAAGCGAGATTGGTTTTCCAATAATTTTGGATTTTTATAAATTTGCTCGATTATTAACCGATGTCTTTATTAACTACTTTTTCGCTAGTACATTTTTATACACTTCGAGTTATCGTCACTTATTTTTTAATCTGTATACTAAATGTCAGGGAAATATTGGAAAATAAAATGGTGGGCTCAACATATACTTTATTTAAAAAAACAAGACTATTTAAGATGTCTCTAATAAAATATTGTGTGCTCATAAATTTGATTGATTCAATATCTGTATTTTAAAAAATTTCGTCATTATATATCTTATTCGAGTTACTGTTAGATATTTTTTTACTTGTACAGAATGATTTTTGTATGAAAAATGACTAAATTTTATTGTAAAGCGATAACAGTTTTTAAAAATTTGAAAATTTCCTAAAGCACATCTGAAATCTAATTACTTTATAATTCAAACAACTGTTTTATTTAAAAAAGTCTAAAAACTTTTAAATCTTAAGAATTACCAAACTGTTACCACAGTACTATTTAAGGTCGCGTAAAATCGTTCGAGACAATTTCTTAAAAATTTGCAAAAATCTTATTTGAGGTCATGTCGACAGGTATGTCAAATTTTATGAAGCTTCACCATATTTAGTAATCGAGATATTAATTCTTGAAAGTCTTTACATTTTTTTGATATCTCATAAGAGCCCATGTTAAAAGTGGCAATTATTTTTGAAAATAAAATATCTCGATAACCACATGGTGAAGCCTTTATACATTTTGCTCACTTTTTAATATGTTGTCAAAGAATATTAGTTTTTTCTCGTTTTTTGAAATTCCAAGAATGTTTAAGAATATAATTTGATACAGAATTTCTTTAAGATTTTCAAAAATATTCTTCGATGTCATGTTGAAATGTACGTTAAATTTTATGAAGCTCTACCATTTAGTAATTGAGATATTAATTGCTGAAAATGGTCGCATTTTTAAATCTCTCACAAGAGCCCATGTTAAAAGTTGCTACTTTTAAAAGTAAGGTAAAGTCTCTTTAAATTCTGTACACATGTTAACGTGATGTCAATAGAAATTTTGAAAAAATTCTGTCTCAAAAAAATTCAAGTGATGATTCGACATTTAGTTAACGCATAGAGCCAAACTTTTGAACAGACTGTCACGCGACTCCTACCTTAATATATAGTAATTTGTCGTATATAAAATTCTCTCCGTGTAGTATTACAGATAATTCTATAATAAAAATTAGTATTTTATATAAAAAATTCTAAAAATTTTCAAACTGTTGTCAGAGTATAAAAAACATAAACTTATCGTGTGAAATTCTCTCTCATCCGTGTGCTCTATAAACATTTAATAAATATTAAAAAATAAAACGGTGTGCTAGAAATATATATTTTATTGCCACGCACTCGCGTCAGTTGCGATGGAGAACAATGTACTCGGGCTTTCTCTCTTTTCTTCGACGATCGCCTGACAGAGTTTTTCGGGGCATTATGGTAATGCGAGTTCCCGAGGGATTTTTGTGCCCGGGCGAGACGACGAAGAAGCACCCGAGGAAGAAGAAGTCTCGTTGGACGGGGTTCGACGGGGCGCTTCTTCGACATCCCGTTTCTCTCGTTCATGCGAGAGATACGGGCATTGTCGAGGGACTCAAAGAGAGAGAGAAAGAGAGAGATGGGGATAAATATTAACGAAATAACAGCCTCCGGTGCGGAACGAGAGCTGGACCGAGGAGCATTGAGAATCGTCGTCGTCTCGCTTCCTCCGTAACGGCCCGTTAACGTCTCCGAAGGATCCTCGCGAAACGGAGACGGTGAGACAACACCGGAATGAAGAGAGAGATAAAAACCGGTCCCATCAGGGTCTCTCAACCCCCGACTCGAATCCCGCCTTCTTCTTCTTCTTCTCCTCCTCCTCGCGCTCCTTTCGTCAACCATGCGTTCCTCCTCTCGTCGCCCTTTTCTCTCGTTTCCCGCCAAAAACGTTCGGGACTCCGACGCCCGCGGCTCACGACAATCATGTTTAATCATATACATTTTTGTTTCACATTATTCATTTTTTCTCCCTCAAGTCGTCAGTTAATACTCACTGAGAGATACCACGATAGTCTAATTTACCATTCATTCAACTATGTATCAATCGTTTTGAAAATAAACAGGATTGTATTGTAAAACGAAACATATTGAGGAATGCGTATGAATAAAATATGTTTATTTTTATAATAATTAATCTGTAACGATAATGGTCCCTTTTATTATACATGATGTGAGTATATAATGATTTTTCATCTTGAATGTTTTCATAGTGACATTTAGTATAAAATTGCACACTATAAATTTTATTATATTTATTGATATAATAATTATACAATAATGATAATTTTCCTTTTTATTATATAATACAGTTCACTACCTCAATAAGAACGCAAAAGCCCCCAAGGGGAAGATTTTTATGGCCCCCCACTCCGTGCGCGCTTCGCGCTCGCTGACTTGTTCTGTCTATCTCTTTCTTTTTGGTGTACGCTGATCCGGGTAAGAACGATCGCTCGACCGAGTGTCAAACTGTGTTTCGAATCGCGCACGTTCTTTAT
>JAPYYW010003034.1:0-18612 GCA_030522545.1 Cremastinae sp. A BG-2022a
TTTATTTAAATATTTTGCAGGGAGGTAATGTGGCACTTTCCTCCCGCAAATCAGGGAGGAAAGTCGAACTTTCCATCAAGGTGTGATAAAAAAATATTTACTAAAAGATTTTTAGTATTAAAAGTTCTATTTTTTCCTGTAGCTTAAAAAAATTGAGGATGTATCAGGGCGAGGACATCGAGATCGTCTTGCCCGATAATTTGACCGTTTACGACATACAATGGCTCTCAGTGTGGTGCGTCCCGCAAAAACGAAATTTCGGACACGTCTTCATACCCAGGGATCTCGAAGTTCCACCGGCCATGGGTCAAACTAAAATCACTGTGAGTCAATTTAGTGTTTATTTTTTTATTTAATCTTTCGTATACAATGCTAACCTTGAAAAAAAATTTCATCGAGACTGGTTTTCCTATTCGCTTGTTTTAATGGAAAAGCCGCGATGGTGGTACAACCCCGTGAGTATTCGTCCAGAATTTTTTATCAACGATAAAAATCGGTGATATAGATATGAAATTGATTTCATATTGTTATTTTTAATTTAAGAAAAAAATTAGTGAAAATTGTATGTATGAGCCAGACAATATCTCAGCAAAAAGTAAATTCTTGACACTCAATTCGTAAAGCTCAATTTAAGAAAAAAATTAGTGAAAATTGTATGTATGAGCCAGACAATATCTCAGCAAAAAGTAAATTCTTGACACTCAATTCGTAAAGCTCAGATTCTTTTGCCATAAAGTTGATAATTTTTTACGTCTTAATTTGACTATCAATTGGCAACTTGAGCAATTTTTTTCAACAATTTAAATATTTATTATTGTTTAAATTATTGTCTATCAATGATACACACGATAGTTTAATAACTCTTCGGCCATTTGGTAAAACGATTATATTATAATAATCATTGAAATTATATATTCTAATAATTATTAGGATTAGGGTACTGTTTTTTTTTATAAGATAAGAAAAATTCTTAAAAATATCATTATTTTTCTTAAGATAACGATTTTTCGACATAAGCACATAAATGATCGAACTATTCTAAAAAATATTTTGCTGAAATATGTCTTTGTTTTTCAGACAATTAGCCCGCCACCGGTCGCGGCACCACCGAGGCCGGAATTGACGAACTGCAAGGAGATGTTGAACGGCCGAGTGCAAGTACAGTGGCAGGCGACCGGGGACGACGTATACATTCGTTTGTCGGGGAGAGTCAAGGACAATCACTGGGTCGCGTTCGGCTTGTCAGGCCAAGAGGGAAGGGCTCAGATGCTTTACGGAGACGTCGTCGTCGCCGCATACGTCACGAAAACTAACAAATTCATAGCGGAGGATTATTATTTGTCGAATTTGAGCCAATGCGATGGTAAAAAGGGAGTTTGCCCTGACGAACGAATAGGGGGTCGAAACGACGTTGTTCTTCGCCACGGACAGAGAAAAAACGGCGTCACTACAGGTGATATACTCGAATAAACGATGCAAAATTGATCATTTCCTGACGACAGTTAAAAAAATGTTTGTTTTTTTTTTCAGTCAAGTATAAATGTCCCATGAGAACTAATGAGCCAATTCGGCAGTATGTTAACTGTACTCTTCACTTTTCTACTTTTGACATTTATTTTTTCGTATTTCATCTTGAATATGGCTGCTATAAAAAAAATGGACTATTTTGGAATAAATTTACTCAAAAAAAAACTCTTCTGCAGTTTTAAAACGCCAAATTTAACTTAAAATATGGTCTGTGAAGAGTAAAGTTAACGTACTGTCGCCAATTCTGAATAAAATGATTTCAATGAGATTGCAATTTTTTTAATGACATAAAATATCCTTAGTCTCTCAATGAAATTAAATGAAGAACAATTTTTTTGGAAGTTCAAGTGCGTCCTGCGATTAAAATAAATCAAATAAATATGTTTAAATAATGAATAATAATTTTAAAAAATAATAATAATGATTAAAATTCACGAGGAAAAAAATTATGGAATGAAAAATAAAAGATGAAAAAGTGAAAAATTTTGTAACGAAAGATTAAAAAAAATTATTTTAATAGGTGTTTTTCTTATATGTATATTTTTTTTTTAGTCGAGTATAAACGTCCCATGCGAACGAATGAGCCAATACTGGATCGAATGATTCCCGAGACCGAAACGAGCGTGATAGCGGCGATCGGGCCTCTGAACGAGAAGGGCGAAGCGAGCCCTCACAAAGCGTTCGACAAAACGATCGAAGACACGCGGATCGACTTTACGTCGAGCAACGTTCAAGAATGCACGAATTTGCTTCACGACATACCCGAGAGAAGTGAGATCGCCGCCTGGCCTCCGGCTATCATTGATGACAAATACAACTTCACCGTTAGAATCGGTCCTGCAGGAGGGGATCGAGGATATTCCCGTATCACCGGTAAATTAGATTTGCATGTACCTCTGTGCATACAATTATTGGCCATAAATAATAAATTAAACGACTTTGATTCTTCACTTGAGGTAGTTATATAGTTTTATCGATTATTTGGGATTTTGTTGAAAATTGGTATACAGTAATTTTTTGATATGTTATACGAATATGCGTACCAAATTTCAAGAGGTTTCACCTCGTAGAAACTGAGATATTTAGTGTCAAAAATCCCAATTTTCACTGCTCTCCCATAAGAGCCTCCGTGTTAAATATTACGATTTTTAATCCTAAATATCTTAAAATCTAGATTGTGAACCTTCTTCTTCACGTTTTTTTAAAAAATTCTAAGATTAGAAGTATGTAGAAAAAAATTTTGTTGAAATGACCAAATGTAATTTTGATTGCAACTTACTTGTTTGAATCGAAAAAAAAATTGTAATTTTAATGGAGAAACCAAATTATTCTCATAATTAAATGACACTCAACCAAATGTTGTACATTGTCATTTAAAAAATATTTTTTTTATACACGTTTACAAAATTTTTTGTTCAAGTAAGTAATCAAGCTTTATTATTATTTGTAGTTTTTCCAAGAAATATATATATTTTTTCAAAATAATTTGAATATGTGAATTCAATAATTTAAAGTCATTTATGGAATAATACATTGTATAATTTCATTTTCCAAACTACTTTCGTACGTCCTAATTTCATAAAGTTGAAAAACTATTTTTATTTTATTGTCGATTATGACATGCAAAGGATGTTTACGATCTAAAAATAGTAAACGCGCTTTTTTACATGTATACATCTCTTATTAAATTGATCATCCCTGTTAAAAAATGTAAATATATTGCAAAAATGATTAACTTTTTACCGATATACTGGAAGTTCATTCGACAGCTATGATCTCTAATACAACTCCTCAACAGGACTTTTATCCATTACCAGTAACTCGCTATCTATATTTATCTGTAATATTTTTTTCATGAAAAAAAAACTATTTTTCCTGTATTTCTCTGCGTAAACTACATGAAAAATGACTACAGGAATTACGCAAAAATATCTAATTTTGATCACAGCAATGACACGAATATTAATAATTTTCATGAAAATTCATGTATTTCGTACATCAGAAAGTGACGGAAAAATGAAAATTACAGGAATTGTATGAATTTTGGCAATTTATATGAAAACTCAGGTATATTTATTGTAATTTTGAGAAGCAAGTTTACCATAAACTGTAGTCGTAAAATTCAAATCGAACCTATATGAGAAAGTGTCTGAAAAATATTTAAAAAAAAAAGATTTTATTACAGAGTAGCCAATTTTCATGGCAATATCGTACGAATAATTTATAAAAATGAATGATCGTCAGGTCTGCCGTCGTGGCGAATAGCGTGGTACATAAACGATCTGCTGATACCGGAAATAATGGTCGAACGGGGCGAGACGTACACGTTCGTAATCGAGGGAGGCGACAATCCGAACATCCCGTCGAAATACCATCCGTTCTACATAACTGACAGCCCGGACGGGGGATACGGTAAAAAGACGGAGAATCAACAGGCCGAGGAAAAAGTGTTCGCCGGGGTAGAGTTCGACGAGGAAGGATATCCTTATCCGACCGCCGCCGGGCGGTACTGCGGGTGGGTTGACAAGGACGAGGACATGAGCAGTCAATCGCCGACCTTCGAAATATTCTTCGAAACTCTGCGACTGGTCTGCGACGAGGGCGAACCGGCGAAGCTCGTTTGGACCGTCGCCGAAGACACCCCGGACCTCGTTTATTATCAAGTGAGTCTCGCTGTACTCACTGAGAGAAAAAGTATGATACATTGACAAAAAAAAAGAACAGTTTCGTTGAATTCACTAAATTAACCAAGTTCTAGCAATACGTCATATATTAATGGGATTTCGTTGAAAATATTTGTGCAAAACTTCTTTGATACGATCTACATACGTGTATGAAATTTTTTAATGTTTCATCATGTGTTAAATATTAACACATGTGTTAAATATTGCAATATTTAACCCTAAATATATCTTGACGTTTGCACGATACTTCCAAGATGTTTATTTTAATTTTTATAAAAATCTCGTTACTTTGTTATTCATGATTTTCATAGGTATATATAACGAGTACAGGCCACCTTGGATGACCTTTAATTTTGAGTATTTTGAGCTCTTGAATCGAATTACAATAAATTTTGTTAATAAACTTAAGCTCAAAAATTATATTATACAATAAAAAATTAAGAAAAAACTCTTGATTTGACTGCACTGCTAGAACTACCTCAAATTAACAAAATTAAATCAACTAAATTTAACTTGATATTTCCCTAATTCAATTAAATTTTGAGTTTAAAAAAACATGATATAAAATTAAGAAAATATTTTGTTCGTTCCCCGTGACTGCCCGTTTAGTAGATTCAACTTAACTTTTTTTATCAGTGTATAGATATTGCTTTACAAAAGTGAAAATTATCTACTGATTATTGTAGACTCCAATACATTTTAATTAGGTCATCAATTGAAATTTTTATAGACACAGAATATACTCAAAATTTACATAGGTCTTCTTTAGTATCATATAATAATGTACTCAAGTACAATAATGTACTTGGATGTGAAACACCCAATTTTGAGTGAATTTTCGGACAAATCCCACGCTCGTATTTTTCAAGCAAATAAATTTAAATTTGAATATGTTATGTGGAGTACGCTGTACTAGGGTGTGACACTCGTGGAATTTCAAAAAAATAAAAAAATCAAAGAAAAAAAATTGTATATTGCATAACATATTAAAATTTAACTTAATTTGCTTGAAAAATACGAGCGTGGAATTTTTCCAAAAAAATCACTCGAAATTGAGTGTTTCGCATCACTTTAATGTGGGTTTACCATGTAACGATCGAGATATTTGTTTTAAAAAATTGAAACTTTTAACATGGAATCTTATGAGAAATTAAAAGACGTGACAATTTTCCGATATATCTCAATTTTTAGATGTTAAGGCTTGATCAAATTTGACACACATTTCAACATAACTTAAGCAATGTCAATATGATTTTAGACTACCAAATTTTCGGCTGTAAGATGCACTCGAATATTCTTAACTTGACAAAATAATAAGCGATTAAAATAATAAAATCACACTTAAAAAAACTGTACTTGGTCGTTCCAATTAAAAGTGTCTTTTTCCAAAAAGTATTTTACACAAAAAAATTTCGTAAAAAAGTAACTTTCAATAAAATAGTAAGCTGGTCTTAAAAAGTCCTTAAATAGAAAAACAGCACCAAACTTTAGTAGTAAACCTTCATAATTAAGTAATTAAGGTCGAAACTGTGAAAAAATTGAATTAGAAATCGTAAATAAGCTTCAAGTGATTGCACGGTATTGAAAAAAATTCTTTTCTTTCCCATCAGTGTTACATGAGCAACAATCTCGGCTGGAAAATTTTCGTAGTCGACGCCGGTTATCTGAACAAGATAAACGGCGCGGAGGAATCGCGTCTGCTGAATTTGGCGACGATTTTCTTGATCGTCGTTCTTCGCTTGACCTTTCTCAGATGAATCTCGCCGGGCGCCTGAATTCTGACGTCTGATTTCGTGAAAATTCTCATCGAAATGGAAATCTTATGAGCACGCACAAGAATCGCGATGATCCGAAACCATATTATTTATTTATTTTCACGAAGAAAAACGAATTGTCGAACGAAGAAAAAAAAAGAGAAGAGAGAGCATCGATCCTCGTTCTCCAATATCTTGCGCATTAAATGTGCATGAAAAAGCGAGGTTCTTGAAAAAATGACGCGACAAAAAAGAGCTCATTCTACAAGAGAAGTTATCCAGTAAGGGTTGAAACGTAAATTCGAGAATTAAATATGATAATAACGCGAAAGGACGCCGGAGAGACGAAAAAAAATCGAAAAATCGCCAAAAATGAAAAAAAAAAGGAAAAAAATACCAAAAAAATTAAATCAAAAAGGGAACGCAGTTGCGACAGAGGCAAAATCTGATACAAGGTTGTAAGAAAGTATTTAGCTCGTAAGCATTTAAAACTGTACGTCAGAGATTTAGCCCAGATATTTTTAAGACCTGTCAGATTCAATATTTCATATTACATTATATAAATGAATATATATTATTATCATTATAAATATAATTATTATATTAAAAATAGAATATACAAAGCTGCGTCGAGTCGGTGTGAGAAAAATTCGCGAAGTGTCTGCTCGTTGATTTTTTATCAAACGCGACTCGTGACGAAGTTGTAAAAGAAGGAAGGTTTTTGGAAAAGTCCTGGAGTCAAATTTAGTCATTGCGATAATATGAAACTGTGAGACAATAAATTATACAAAAAAAAAAGAGAAATGGAGAAATTCAAGAAATAGGAGAAAGATGAGAACAAAAAAGAGATTCGACAATAAATAAAAACAAAAATGGTACAGGGGAGTGGAATATTATTATAAATAGGAAGAGGGACAAATGAAAAATTGAAGAATGGTGAATTACGGATAAAGATATGAAAAAAATTATAGGGAAAAAATGAAAAATGAGAATCGACAATAAATTCCAGAAGTCCAACGAGTGTGCAAAATGAATGAACGAACATTTTCGCAAGATGGAGGAGTTCAGGGAAAATTCATAAATGTCTGAGGGTACGAATAATCGAGGTACTTCTAGCCCGTGCTCGAGAAATAGCTCGATTCGAGACTGATTGCCCGAGCTGCGTGAGAATCGGCTTTTTATTTTTATTTTTTATTTTTTTTTTTGAATCTCGAACGCGAGCTTAGATCGAAGAAAAACCAGAGGAAAAACTAACGCGTAGGGAGAAAATGAAAAACACGCATATTAGCTATGTCGTGTACCGGCTACCAAGTACCATGTACATTTTTGCACAAAACTAGATGATCGATCAGGCGACGATATTCAATTAGAGTTACCCGTGGATTATGGTTAATTAAAGGCGGAATGTGCAGAAAATCATTCTAGAATTCGTGTGCGATAAATTTGCTCGTGATAAGTGCTGTCTGTTTGACAATAATTCGTGGTGGTGGAAAAAATTGAGAGATCGCGAATCGTTCGCCTCTATTTCTGTTTTTTCTTTGAATCAATACTGTATTAACTTTATTTTTTTCTAGAGAGACATTTCTTAATCCTAGGAGGTCAGACAATGGTACTCGACACCCTAAAAATCTTCTCGTAAAATACAAAATTGAACGTGTGTGAAAATATTGAAAGCCTTAAAATTTATCTTTCCCTATTTTTCCCGTGCTTTATGAACCATTTACCATTTTAACAAATTTATATTTGTTAACATTGAAAGAACTTTTTTTTGAAAAACAGAAAAACCTACTGTAAAACATACACTTGAATGTATGCGAAATTGCTGAAAGCCTCAAAGAATTTTCTATGAACATCATTCATTCATATAAATATAATTAGCTATTTAAAAAATTGAAATTATTTTTAAAAATTAAAAAACTTGTTTTCCGTCAAAATGATAAATTTGCTCGTAATTTTTTTTTTGTTTATTGACTATTTTACATTATCAAAGTTCGTGGAAAGATATCATGGGAATTTCTTGAATATATTTTTTACACAATTCGAAAAAAAAAACGAAGGCCGATATGTAAAAAATTGACCAAATACGACTAATACAAAATATTAGGGCGTGAGAAACTCCACTGTGTCCTATTTGTTTTATACAGAAAGTGTGACTTCTTAGGGTTAAGAAAATAAAATATTATTAATACGCAGTAGTGAATCTTAAAAGCTATTGTCAACGCTAACAACTTGATAATAATTAACGTATGCGTTGAAAAAATTCGCTAGTAAATATAGTCAATTGTTCTCTTTGTGAAAAAATTTTTTTTTTACATTGCAAGCTTTATACGAAAATAAATATAAAATTATTCCCATTGAACAATATAGACGCAAAAAGTGAAAATATAGATTTTACGTTCCAATTGAATTTCAAATTTTCCATGTTGTTAAATTTGTTCAAATGAGGCCAAAACGAGACGCGATCGACTGAACAATTGCCCATCGTCCACATAACAATAAACCATTTTAAAAATATATTTATTCGTATATACATATTATAAATATATGTATATAAATAAAATTTAAGAGTATTCACATTTTGTCGTGTAAATAGATAAAATAGATGGCGAATCTTTTTCGAATGGAATGAAAGTAAAAACGTGCCTTGGGTGCAAAAATTTGACGTATCGTTTCCTTTTTTCTGTCACATTGGGCAAAGAGGAAAAATAACTTTTTAAAAATTTTTTTCATAAAATATTAAGTGGATATTTACTAAACCGGATTCCCAAAGAAAAAAAACCCGAAGGACAGTAATAAATAAAATCGTGCATAAATCGAAGCATTTCGTATGACGTCGCGGAAACGAGTTGAAAAGCAAAAAAAAAGTATATTTTTGAATAGAGCTCTTTTTGTTATCGAAAATATTTATAATACCCGCGAGAAGAATCACTGGATTGAGAGGGAAATGTTTTTAATCAGCTTTACGATGAATAATTTTACACTTTTTGAGGGTATGATCAAAATAATGAAAAAAAGAAAATACATTTTGAAGAAGAAGAAACACGATTTTTTGAGGAACCGGAAGTTTGACAATGCAACCAAGAAATCAGCGAAATACATAATCAGCTTATGCAATCTTTTAACAAGTGAAAAAACGAAGCAAGAAAGTTACAAAAAGTGCGTGTCCTTCAAACTCAAAATTAAAACTCCTCGAAATATTTTTTAAGGGATTGGATTAATTAATTTACTGTAATGAACAAGAAAAAAGTCTCGTGAGAATTAAAAGTCACGATGAACGAATGTACCTACAAATGGAAAGTAATCGACAATAATTCGATAACGAACGAAGAAAAGTAACGAAAAGGAAAAATCATTGATCATTAAAAAAAAAAAATAATGTTTTTAAGGTGTCGCAAAAGGGAAATGATACAAATAATCGCGCGAACTCGATTGTCGAGATTCGAGACAATAAATTGCGTGCCAGGGCCAGCCGAGTTTAATTTGTCCCCGTATCTTTTTTTCTCGTCAAATTACGGAGCAACAAATTAGACTCGGTCGTAGGATACGAAACGTGCATCATTATACATTTATATATTATGTATTTAACATGAAATATATATTTGTATAATGTATTTCTAATATTGTATGTATATATCGTATTTCTAGTACGTAAGCGGATAAAATCTCCTACTTCTGTGAACAAGACAATAATTGTACGTTGCGACACAACCTGGACTCGAGTCATTGCTAGAGTCGACTCTCTACGATTACCAATTTTTTTTTTCTGTGAAATCCTTTATTCAATCATTCCTTTATAAGAATGCATTTTTTTAAATTGCTAAACGTCACCAATATTTATTATTTTATAAAAATCAACAAATTTATGGTAAACGTCACTTTTATCTGCGACTGGTTCTCCAATTCTCCTTATCATTGGCAAAGCTCGTGATTCGATTATGACTTTCATTTGTTTGCATTTTACTTTATCACTTTATTTTTTATTTCATTCGAAGAATTTTATAGATTTTTATCTAATTTCACTATTCGTGTACCTATTTGGTTGTCACTTTCGTTTTTCATTTAATATTTTATTTCACTTTCTGAGGTATTTTTTGCGGCAAAGAGTGTATTCTATGGAATTACTGAAAATCATGATACTCGAAATATTTTCAAAAATAATTTAAAAATGGTTTTTTTCAATATTTAAAATGTGTAAATTATATAATGATGAATAAGAAAAATACACGTAATTAAACGTGATAGGCATGTGCATCAAAAATAACGTTTAATTTTTGAAGGTGTATGCTCGATATTTGATTATTTTATGGTTTAATTTAAATAGTTCTTTTATGTATTCGATGAGCTTATATGCTTGTGTGCTAAATAATTCTTTAATATTTGATTTATCTAAAACGTCATTTGCATTTGTGATCCAGCAAGTTAACATAATATATTACTTATCATGTCATGATAATTAATATTATTTATATACGTAATATAATATTGATTATTATTACATAATTGCTATATTATATTATGAAATATTATGTAGTTAACAATAACAATAATCTAATAATAATAACAAGACGTTAAGGATGCACATTTATATTTTATTAAAGTACGAAATAACAATTTTTTCCATTAACGTCGAAAAATCGTAACTTCAAAGTTAAAATTTTTCTTTAAAACTTTTATAAATAAATTTTTATAAATTTTTTTTCATTTCCAAGATAAACCGGCTAGTAATACCTTATACAGGAAAATTAATTTTCTTTTCAATGATAAATAGAGAGAAAAATATTGACAATAACGAGTCTTTTGTTCAGAGAGCGACTCGGACTACGTCCAGCGTTGCTAGCTTCTTAGGGAATGCGGAATAATAAGTTAGACAATAAGAAAAACTAGACAATAAGAGAAAATTTTTTGTTAAAAATCCTTGACGTAACGTGTACATCGGCGAGAAAAGGAAAGAGAGTGTCTCACTCGAGATTTAGCTCGTTCGACCAATTTGGACGAACGGCAGGGGCGGGAGGGAGGGAGGGGAAATAAACCCGAAGGAAGAAATAAGGGAATACGCACGATTATATGTGTATATGTATAAAAGTTTATATCGCAGCGATTTTATCTTTCATCTTTGCATCTTACTGAAACATTTGTGACATTGAAGTAAACTTTAAGGCAAAATGTACATATGTACATCCAAAGTCCATCATTTTTTTCAGGATTGGAGATTCGTCGGGAGACGTGCGAAAGTAAACGAAGTGAGAAACACCCCGTCGAGAGAAAGGGAACGTAGACAATAAACGAAGGCTCAAGGAGAACGGTGAAGAAAAAAAATAATTTAAAAAAAAAGCAAAAAGCGATAGAAAAAATGGGGGATGGATAAGCATGAAGAAAAACAGGGGAAAAAAATAAATAAATGAATGAATGGGAATGAGACGAGAAAGAACGTGATCCTCGCGATAAGAAACGATTGAAAGTATATAAATACATAGGAAAACGTATAATCGAGGGAATTTTCGAACCTAGAAGATAATTGACTTGTAAAAAAGGTACTCGAAAGTAGAAAAAGCTCACGAGAAAAGTGTGTATAGGAAGGAAAAATAAAAGTTTCGAAATTTTGAAAGATTGTAAGAGGGAAACGCTCGCGAGTATTGTCAATGCACGAAGAGTTGGACCGGGAGGGGGGTTGCAACGGAGAGGGACAAAAATTCCCTTTCGAATCTTTATCGTTACAAATATCTATCGAGCGAGCAATTTTAGAAGACGTTGATGATTTTTATCACATTTTAATTTTTCATCTCCGATATAGCGAGTAAGAGCAGAGAAAAAGCAAAAAAAAAAAACGATTCGTGAAGAAAAAAACTAAAGCGAAAAAAAGTCAGAGGAGTTCGTAGAACGTAGAAGAATTATCACTTAACGTGTATATGTATATCGACTTGAAAAATCGTCATGCGGTTTGGAATATGGCGAGTGTGAGAAAAATTGCGAGTCGCGAGCTAATAATCGTCCATCGAGAAAAAAAAGAGCTCCGGAGTCGAGAGCTCGACGGCCACGTAGAATAAAAATATGCGAAAGCGAAAAGTACTCGGGAGACTGGACTGGCGAATTAAATATCAAAGTCTCGATATGAGGAACAGAAAGTATATCCTTCGACTAAATATCAAAACTCTCACTAAACTAGATCCTATTGAAAAAAAAGAAAGAAAGAAAGAAAGAAAGAAAATGTAACATTGTCAACCATTTCTTTTGAACATTTGCGTGTTAGGATTACGTATTATAGTCTTTACTGACAGACGAGAATAACGTGTTGGCTCTCTGGCAAGAAAAAAACCAAATCGTAGAAACGATGTTCGACGAGTCGATGTAAGAAATTTCATATGGAGTCCTACGACGTATAACGAGATTAATAAGCGCACAAGAGAGCTGCATATCGTTTTATCGTGTGTTGGAACGAGTATCGAAACGAAATGAAAAGAATTATCGGCGTTGCGAGCTTCGTTTCGGAGATAAGATGAAAAATGGGAACGCCAAAAAAAGTCTAAGCTCGGAGAAGACGTGAGACTCGTGTCGAATGAAGACGAGTTCCAAGTGTGGTGGGATATTAGCGAAATTTAAAGAATGAGGGGAGAAGGAAATTTTAAAAATATTTACGATTTATAAAATTATGACATATCGATCCTTCGTTGCGCTCGCGGGACGTCTCGATCCCCGATAGCCTGCGTATCGTGTATCAAGACAAAACACACATCATTTAACTGGGATTGAATCGTAGTCATGGGCTGTCAAAGCAAACGCCCGGTTAGATCGTTTTCAAGCCTCGCATCGACGATATGAAGTAGTGTCTGCGCGATAAATGTGGAGCACTTGACGAATTCTGTCGATTGAAAAATATTATTTAATTAGCGTTGGAATTTATCGTTGAATTTTTTCACAATTACGTCCTTAAACACTCTTCCAATGTTAAGTTCAATGACTTCTTTTCTTTTTTATAAAGAATTAATCATTTTTACATTTAAGAATGTTTTTCTAAGTATGTTAAGAAATGTTTGAGATTAACGAATATAAAAGAAATTTTATATTAGAAATAGTGGGGTACGTCGGAAAATGGTATTCAAAATACTGTTAGAGAATTTTTAAAAACCGTTGGGTGCTCCATTCGGAATGTTTGAGGACGAAAGCACGAAACGTGAAAAATGTGAGATAAATCGACTGTATAACCCCAGCAACAGCACAAAATTCCCACTTTTTATTAACGATGGAAGCAGGTTTACTTTTAATAACGAATGAACTTATATTAATCTACGACGAGTGCCGAGGAGAAACGAGTGAAGGAAGAACTGGAAAAATATCATATTAAATTCGAATATTTAACTATGTACTTGTAACGAAAAGAAGAGAAAAAAAAACGAAGAATGCTGGAACCGACGTAATTTCGAATCTGTGTAATTCCTCGATCCTCGAACGAATAATCCTCAACGTGTTTTCCATTCAAATAAAACCAAGAACGACTCGAAGCTTGTCCTCGATTTCCATCGACAAATCTGGCTGCGATCGTCCTCGTCGTGTCTGTCTCGGATTTTCCAGCGACGCGATAAGCCCTCATCTCTCGCTGTTTCGCGCAATCGCTAAAAAGTATCAAACTTGAAACACGACGCATTGAAATACGCATTGCGATTATTTATTATTGAACATTGTATCAAATTTTATATTCACTTCGTGTGGTTGACAATAAACTGGTTTTATAAGGAAGCCATGAAAAATAATTGTTCCTGCTGTTTAAAAAAGAAATGGAAAATTGAAGAGAAAATGATACCGAATATTCCTCTCGTTTCATTGGCTTGCACGTTGTACGTGGAGTTCTATTTTTGTATGGAATTCAGTATAATTGCAGGAAAACGGTTTGTTTTTCGGAACTTATTCATCTCGGATAACCCCACGGATCCTTTTTCTGGTCCATCAGGGCGAGGGAAGACTCGCAAATTTTCCGAAAGACCTCGCGCATCTTCTCCTTGGAGAAAGCTTTGTAAATTTGGTACTGCTCCGAGACTAGGGTGTCAGAGAGGTCGACGCAGTCCGCGTGCTCGTTCATCTCCGACATGACGTTCAAGAGAAGAAGCGTTATTTTAGGAATGCACAGATTTCGAAGACTGTTCATTTGTTGCGAACGCAGTGGCATTTCTGGAGAAGCTTCGCTCTTGTCTTTGCCATTGTACGTATCGATAAGCCAGCCACCGTCCGGAAATAGAAGAACGTTGAACAGCAATTGTTTCACCGCCTGAAAAATGTTGGTTCAAACCACTTTAAATTACTCGTTCAGATAAAATTTTCATTTACATTCTATGAAAATTAGTTACAATTTTCCAACGATTCATTTTTTAGGAATTTACCTTTGTGTGATGTTGCATCGTGCATTTCCACCGATCGAGCTCAGCGTTGTACTGAGCTTTCTTGTGATCGTGTGCAACTTTCTCGGTAAAGGTCGCGTACGAAGGTAGTTCGTCCAGAGGCACAGGTTTGCCTTGGTGAAAGTGGGAGAACCATTCCTGAAAACCCTCCTGGGCATCCAAATAAGCCTTGTAACATAGATATTCGCGAATACAGGCTGAAGTTTTTCTCGAAAAGTTGTTCGTCATCATCAGAGTTTCCAGGGTATCTTCTAACAACGGATGTTCAGTCATTATCACTTGAATTGCATCAGTTGGAATCTGAAACAATTTTTGTTAATTAATATCTTAAAAAGAAGAGACTTTTCAATCCACCAGTGGTTTTTCTCACACGATATTACGAAACATTTTTTTCTGTTCAAAATAATTATCAATTGTTTACACATAAAATATATCCTATAAAATCATGCGCAAAATAAAAGGATAAATATTTCAAAACGAAAAAAGTTTTGTAGTGCTCGAAAATATCGTGTGTGAGAAACTCGAACGCGAACACTGGTGGGTTAAAAATAAGTAAAAAAAAAACTATTAAAATATCAAATTACCTTATTAAAAGCTTTCCTAGCCGCATCGATTTTTTCGCAAGTGAGAAAATATCTTATCAGGGCATTTCCTTGCCAAAGTGCCTCTTCTCGCTGACTGGCATAAAATGTCACCCAATCGAGAGCATCGATTTTTTCCATATCAGCCTCGGTTAATTTGCCAACCAGCTCATCCACGGGCTCGATATTTATATTTTTTTGTCTTATGTTTTCGACGACCAACTTCGTGATGGCTTCAACGTTGAGGTTCGCATCTTCAGCAGCTGCCAAGCAGCGTTTTCGTTCCTCGTATTCCTTAATATCCTCGAGATATCGAGCAAAGTTTGTGATTTGGTCTTCCTGGGGTAGGGTCGCGGTGTAGAAAGCCACGAGAATCGGATCCCCGATCTCGATCAAAACTCGCACATAAGCGAGAAGAACTTGGTCCCCGATTTTCTCCTTGTCGTCCTTACCGATCTGCCGGAAGAAGAGGACCAGGTGTGCCAGGAAACGAAGAAACTGGGGATCGCAGTTGCCGCCGTCGATCCACATCTGCACGTGTTTCATCAGCTGAGGAATTTGATCGAGGATCAAGTACTTCTGAATCAAATGATCCGGTTTGCTGGCTTGGGACTGGATGAATCGATTTTTCGAAGCTTGCAGATTCGTGAATATATCTTCGAGGGATAACCTGGACGACCAATATTCGTCGGGCATGGCGATATAATTTTTCGCCATGAGGCCTCGGACTTCCGTCTCAACCTCGATGTCCATCAGGCATTTGATGTGCGCCCAGAGCTCGTCCTGCCAGGAATCAGCGACGGTTATCAGATGCTGAAGATTTCCGCAGAGACTGGCATAAATCGCTCGATAGTATGTACCGATTCTCGGATCTTGACTCAAGTGCCAGGCGTTGAGCTTCCAGAGACTCCTGTTTGGATTCCCTTCGATCGGGAGCTTCGTATCGGTGCGGGAGTCGTTGTAATTCGGGTCATGGTGCGGCGTCCAGCCCAGCAAGCAAGCCGCTCGCCAAGGCTGTCCGCAGTGGACCGCGAGTTCCTGAGCTCTCTGGAGTCTTCCGCAACGAACCTCGAAGAACATTCTCTTCTCGAGCCTCAGATCGTCTTCCCTGTCGAGGTCGTGCAACGGTTTTCCTTCCCTGATCGGTGCATCGGGGTCCAGGGAGCTAACCAATGGTCTCGACGACCCGAATACGCCACCCCGGCGCATTTGCAACTCGTGCAAAGTGTTCTCCCAGGCGACGGTTTTGTCGGTAAAATACTCGATCTTTGGAAGCCTATTCGCTTGGTCTGTCGCGTTCTTCTCCAACCAGTCGATTATCAGCTGATATTCCCTGATTATACTCTCGTTTTTCAACAGGGCTTCTATTATGTTTTTCTCGGACAAATTTTCATTCGCATCGACGTCCATTTTGTCGTGGAAGTTGGCAAGAGGGTTCAGACGGTTCTGGTAGATGCAGTAAACCAGACGCCAAGTATTTCTTTCGTTTTCCAAACTGACTTCTTCTTCCGAAATCTCCATGCTGTCTACTTTTGATTGCATACCTGCCACAATTCCCAATTATAATTCGTCTATTTAGTTCTCATCTCTCAAGGTAGTTCTACAGTTGCAGTCAAATGAACAATTTTTATTTCAGTTCTTTTTTTTTCAAAAAATAAAGGACACTTTTTTGATGTACTATAAAAGGTTCGAAGTTCAGTAACGATTTTAAAAAACTTTACCATTTAGAATTCATGATATATAGGATAGAAAATTGGAATTTTTAACAATAAATATTTCAGTTTCCACATGGTAAAATCTCTTAAAGTTTTAAACACATGTGCAGATAATATAAAAGAAGGATTGTTCAAATTTTCAACAAAATCTCAAATAAATAATGAAACTATAGAACTACCTTAAATGCAAAGTGCAGCAAAACAACGGTACACTTACCTCGCATAATTTCCAACGTATCGGTGCAATTTTGTATGAAATCTGCTACCATATCAAAAATCTGAAGCTCAGAGGAGTGACCCTGAATAATCTCTAAAAATTCATTGTACAACTTGGTCGCCGCTTTTCTCCAAGGTTGATTGGACTTCAAAATAAGGCCAGTCATGGCGCTGTCCTCCATCATATCCCGCAGATTCATGTCACCCCTCTCGGACGTCAGAGTAATGTCTCTGACTTCGTGTTGAGTAGAAAAAAAAGATTTGCCCAGTCTGTCGGCTATCGACGAAAAAGAAATTCATGGAAATGAGCTATCAACGTTCGAAGCCAAATAATACATTCTTGATAATTGGAATATTTGAAGAATAAATTGAGCAAGTTCGATGAACGATTTAAAAAAAAAACAAAAGTATATCTTACATGGATAGAGAGTGAGCGAGGTATCAAAGTTCAAAGGATCATGTTTTATATGCTTCGTTTGGTTCTCAAAGTCTCTTGCTATTATCGAAGAATTCATGTCGTAATTTCTGACCTCCTCTTCGACATTTTGCTTCGCAGGATATCCTTGGTGAAGAGAAATTCGTTTCGGAGTTATGTTTTTCGTACTTAACCTCAAAAAGGACTTTCGCTGCTGGTTTTCCTGGCTCAACGACCCGATGGAGTGCTCCAAGTTTTCCTTTATGCTTTTACGAGCCTCCATTTTCACGAATACTCCACAGAATGATATTACAAATTGACGATACTATTAAAAAACACTATTTGACGCTTTTGTTTTCACTCTCCACATTTTATCGCGCGCAAATTGCGGCAAGCGAATGGAAACGCGGGTACACGTGCACCTCTCGCGTTTGAATAAATCGCAGATAAAGTAAACACGCGACTTTAGCTGCTGCCGAGCGAAAGCTTTTCTACAAAACCTTCAGTCGATTGTACGCGGATAGTGGCGCTTGAATCGCCTTATTTCGCTCAAGATGGCGGCCAACCCCGCGGAAATTTTTTTTTCACACGAATTTTCAGCGAAACATTTATATACACGCTCTTTTCCAAAACTTTTCAACACCGAGATTCAGCGTTCATGAAGGAAAAACGCTTCGCAAATACTTCGTTATGCTAATATACCGGTATCGAGGATTTTCGAGTACCGAAAGAACGCAACAAGGACAAAAATAAGCAACGTATTTTGTCTCAAGAAGTACGAGAAACAAATAAATCGCGGTTCTTCAGTTCAGTTCAGTTCACTTTTCAATTGTTAAAAAATCTTAATTCGATGAAATTTATTGTTTACGTGCACAGTTCAACGGAAATGACTTACCGAAGTAGAACGCCTCGCCTCGTCCTTGGTTCGAACCGTTGTTTACAGCTGGTGCTGAGCGTCATAGTTGAAAATTCAGATTTCCACGGCGCGATTACAATTACACGTAAGATGTATTCAAAATACCGATAAATTACGATTAATTTTGCATAAAAACGATTATTATACTCGCGAGTACACGAAAATAGCTAACGCACACTTTTCCGCACCGCTATCGCGTTCTCGCATCGTTTGCCGGCGAACGGTTGCGCCGTTTTGAAAATCGCTCCGCAGCGCCGTCTACCGCTAGAATCGTCTTATTACGCCCAAGATGGCGGCCAACCCCGCGGAAATTGTTTATTTCACACGAATTTTCAGCGGAACATTTACACGCTCTTTTCCAAAACTTTTCAATACCGAGATTCAGCGTTCATGAAGGAAAAACGCTTCGCAAATACT
>JAPYYW010003035.1:0-35392 GCA_030522545.1 Cremastinae sp. A BG-2022a
TTTCCGATCGAATAAGGTCTTAAAATCGATAAAAAAAAATTTGAAAAATTTTGCGAATTTTTTAAGGTATACCCCTTTCCATTTTTTCAAAAATCTTCAGGGCGTCATAACTTTTTGAAAAATTGATGAATCAACGTGATTCCAACGCCATTCGCTTAGTTTTGCAAAAATCTTTAAAAATCACACTTTATAAAATTCATTTCGTCAAGAAAAAGGAAAGATATTGCTAATTGAAATTTTCATGGGTCAACGAGACCTAGTATGACTCGCCAAATTTTTTGAAATTTTTTTTTTTCAATTTTAAGAGCCTATTCGATCGGAAATTTTCTGTAGATAACGAAAATGTTAATTATTTGAGGCGAAATTGAAGAATTCATATTGAATAAACCAAAAAACTGGATTTTGGATCAATTTTTCTATTTCCGCAAGGGTGCGAAGCCTGCTAGTAAGCTTCCTAATTGTCGTAAAATTTTCACAGAACCTTTTAGAGATGTTACATTAATATTATGTAAAATGTTCAAAAATTTTTCTTTATTTTCGCTTTTGAACGTAACATACTTAACGAGCGATCGAACCATTTTAAGTTAACGAGCTTGAAACCGATATCGTTGTAATTTTCTCTATGTTATCGCACCGGGCATGAATTTCACGACTCAAGTCGTTGAATTCGACGTTGACGTAACTCGACCTTCGTCCAAGATTGTATCGAAACACTACGTACCTCGTAAAATCTCTTGTCCCGTGCATTTTCTAAATTTTTCGTAGTATGACGCAGTGCGCTTTTATTTTCCTTGTATTTTGAAACAACGCGGAGCGCGCGATGAAAAAACTTTGCTCCGATCGCAGCGATGAGTCGTTCGAAGCAAGAACTATTCGTAAAAAAAGAAAAACGTTTTTTTGAATGACTTCTACAAAGATATACGAATTATGTATTCTAAATACTCAAGTTAAATATTTAGCGATTAAATTTTCCGTAATTTCGTTGAACATTTTCATATTTTCAACGTTTTTAGATCATTTTGGAGCACGGTCCGCGATTAATGAGAAATCGCGTTGAAATCCGGCGCGAAAGCTCCGGACGAGGATGGCGGAGCCAATGAAAAGCGGTGCTTGCGCCGTTGAGCGCATTCTCCAGGTATTCCTGCAACGTAGAGTCCTGGACGTTGCTTGTGATGGGCTGTAGCATTATTATAGCGTTTAGCGTGCACGAGAGTGTCGTGGAAAATGGCCGAAGATTGCCGAGCGAGAGCCGATCGAGCGATTGCGATGTGTTATCGAAGTGTGAGTTCGTGAGACGAGAGCAATGAGTTTCTGAGCGATAACCCGAGAAAGCCGTCGACGGTGTCCGCGAGTTGGGAGTCGGAGAAGGGGGAGAGCTCGCTCGGGAGATGTGTGTTTGTGGGTGCGTTAGTCTCACTCTGCTCTTGTCATGAGTCAGAAAAGCCATGGTCGCGGGCATCTCTCGTTTCGTAATTAAATTTCTGCCCTAACGCTCCGTCTCCCTCTCCTCCTCCTTTTCCTCTCGGTCCTCCCCCGCCTCCGGTACGGTTCGTCATCGGCCGCGCGCGCGTTCGGACGTTGGTAGCCCAGAGAGGAGAGCTATGCGATCCATAATACGAAACTTTCGTGTCACTATTGTGTACACGGAATCGTTGAGCGGCGAGGACGACAACAGTACTCTCTCGAGAATGGCACTGTGTTTCGTCGATTCGACGATTCACCAAACTCCCAGCGGTTTTTCGTGAACACCTCGCCTCTCGTTGCACTTTTAAACTCTTCCTCTTTTCTTTTTTTCCTCTCTCATTCTTAATCCTCGCCTCTCGTTTCCCTTATTTGTTTTCCTCCCCGTGCTGCTCCCGAAGTCGCCGTTTTGTCGCAAGTGCACGAAAGAACACGGGGGACTGTTGTTTTTTTCTCGCGGTTGCCGCCGTACCTTCAGGATTTTTTGAGGTAATCTTCGCCCCGTTTTTCTCTCACGACACTGTGCTCGCCTTTAGCCGAATTTTTCGCGACGGCTCCTTTGACTATGCTGGAATGCAAGTTTTATTTTTCTTCGTCTCCGCGCGTCGTGCACGTTTTACGAAATACTTGTTCGCGGAAACGTCGCTTTTCCCAAGTTCGCCGCTTGATCTTTTTGTTTTGAATTATTTTTGTAACTGCACTCCATGGATTGTTAGTCAGCGCCCACGTCTCGGATCTCCGTGTGCAGTCACCGCTGGAATTTTGTTTTTTTTTTATCTCAAACACTGCTCTGCTCACTTTGCTCGTTTGTGCTTTTTACATTATTTATTAATTTACAATGCAATTTGATGAAAACAAATTGAATGTTTGAACATGTTTTTTTTTAATTTAATTTTTTTTTACTGTGTGAGATAAATTTTTGTATCTTTTTATTTGAAAGATGTAATTTTTTTTTGTCTTTTTCCAGTTTTTCTGTGATAAAGTGCAAGAGATCTAAAAATGGATCCAGTTAGGAACAGGCCAAGCAGACCGCGGCTCAGGTCTCACGGCAATTCCGCCAGGGTTCTGGTCTTTGATCAAGTTGAGAATGAGGAGAGTCCCGGAAGTACGGAGGCAGAGCCTGCGACGCGCCAGGCACAACCTCCCAAAGCGATCAGCAAGGAAGCTCCGGTTCGACCCGGTGAGGATTCCTTTTCCGCTCGCGCTCCGAGTACCCGTACAAAAAATTTCTCAAGCATTCTCTCCTTTCAGCTGGTGGAGAAATCTCAAATTTGGTGCGAATGAGAAATTCTGCTATTGGAAAATCTGCACCTTCCTTATCGGTTCACATGGTAGAGTACAATAAACAATTTGAATTAAAATTTAACGAGGAATATTCGAGTCGTTTAAAAATCAGATAAGAAAAATATGTCAGTTTTTCATTCTGGTATTGTTTTTTTTTTTTCAGCGTGAATTCAACATTCCTCGACGCGCGGCAAAAGCGGCGCATCGTAAATCATTCATAGCAACGACGTCGCCGACGTTGCCTCGTTGTCACTCACCTCTGTCAGGTGAGAGGCTTTAGCGATAATTCGACGTAACCCGCGAGACCGTTCGTCCGAGTGATCCCCGAGTTGTGCCGGGCCGGGATCGATCGATCCAATTCGTATGGTCTAAACGAGAGATCGTTTGGCAATGAGATTGAGAATGAAGGAAGACACGGCTGCATAGGATTGACAAAAATATTGCGCAATACGAATTTTTGGCAGAGCATAGCTTTGATTTAAGAATATGATGTAGGCCAATAACGAGATCGCTCGAACAACCGACGTCGATTTGACTCTCGATCTCTGCGCGTCTCTACCTTCTATTTCTATTAAACTTTTGTCACATAGACACTCGTATGTTTTATTATTATTCACGCGCGAAATAATAGCTGTCTTAGAGTTTAGAAAGTGTTCGAACTCGTCAAATCGAAATTGCTGCTTGCTGCTCGTACGAGAGACGATTTATTCAATTACTTTCGTTCTGTAAAATATGAGAAAAAGTATATTTAAAAAACAAAACATAGATGATAGCTGATTTTTTTATTATTCTTTCTATGTTTTCTCCGTTTTAGCGTTCGTCCCGATCGTAGGCAGTCCCCTAGAGAGTCCTAGGATGTCATCCAGTCCGCATTTTGCTTTTGCTCCAATTAAAAGGTACATATTGTTAAATAAATAGCTCAATTAATGACATTAAATCGCTTTCGTGTCATTATCTTATCAGAATCTTTTAAATAAATGTCTTTTGTCAAAACAAAAGAATCGGTGGCGCCGCTTCGGGCACAGCTGATGGAAGACGGTGGTCCGTGGCCAGTTTACCCTCCAGTGGATACGGCACGACTCCAGGCTCGAGCAATGTTTCGGTAAAATTTTAAATAACTTTTAAAATTATATATTTTCACTGTATTTTCATTTTATTTTATTATTTTTCACAGTCTCAGTGTTCAAGCCAAGAGCGTCTTCATCAATTGCCGAACATTCCGACGAAAGACGAGCTGAGAATGCTTTCCTGTCATTTTTCGAAGCCGGGCACTCCCTGCTCGTCGCATCCCGGATTTCCGGGGTCGAGCGCGTCGAGCATCCCCGGAAGCGTGCCGTTCAGTCTCGAGGAAGAGGAGAGAAGATCGCCCTTGCACCGTCCAAGATCACGAAGCTTGAGGTATCTAATTTTTAGATCGGTGGAGGGCGAGTGTGTCGAGCGCGTCACTCGATAATCCCGTTCTTTCAAGCGGAGGACAGAAAAAATTTAATTATCTTACAGTTGTCTAATTTCGAATTGCAGCAGTCCGAGTCGATCTCCGGTTTTGGATAACGAGATCCAAATGATGAATACGCTCTACAAGGAACGTTTCCCCAAGGTAAATAAAGACGAGAAGAAAAATACGATACGTAATATTTTTGGCGCTCGGCCAAAGTTCGAATAGAGAAGGAGAGAGAATCAGCTGGTGAAGAAATAAGAAATATCCATTCAAAAATACCACACAGCCACATGTTGCTAAATCTTCGAGGGAAGGATATTCCCGTCTATTTTTTTTTTCTCTTTCTCTTTTTTCTTCGTTTTCCGTGTTTTTCTACGAGGTCACGAGTTTGGCCTGAATTTCACGAACGTCATTGAAGTCTCGTGAGGAAGAGTAGCGTATCTCGTTCCTCGATGAAAGATCGTTCGTTTGGTTCGTCGAAAAATAAATGAGTCACTCGCAAAACGCTTTTCATCTTTCGTTTTAGGCCACTCAACAGATGGAAGAGCGGCTGACAAATTTTATAAACGAGAACAAGGAAATCGACGAGTACGAGGTCGTCTCCCACATGGCTCAAGATTCTTTACCCATTATACGTTTCGTTCATCACCAAATAATCGAGATGGCCCGCGATTGTTTGCAAAAATCTCAGGAGAAGCTTATTACGTCAAGATACTTTTACGAGATGAGCGAAAATTTAGAACATCTTCTGATGGAGGTGAGATATAATTTTCGTTTTTTTTTTCTCAACGACGGGCGTTTCTCGTGCGAATATGTTTTTATTTTCGTACGTTTCTTTTGGCAGACGAAGGACAAATCGTTGGAAGCGGCGACTCGATTGACCGGCCTGATAAAAAAGCTTTTATTAATAATATCGCGGCCAGCTCGTCTTTTGGAATGTCTAGAATTCGATCCTGAAGAGTTTTATCACCTACTCGAGCAGGCTGAGGGTCAAGCGAAAATAAATATTGGAATTAAAGCCGATATACCTCAATACATTATAAATAAGCTTTCGTTGAATCGAGATCCGATATCAGGTGAACGAAGACATTCAAATTTTATTCCCGTCTATTTTTACAATTTATCCCAAAAATTTTCATTTCTTTATTTAACGAGAACATTTCGATTTTCAGAGCTTCAAGACGATCTCAATAAGCTGGAAAACTCGGCGAGTTCCAATTGCGTTAAGGCGGAATTAGCTACGTCGAGTCCAAACAAGGATGACGATGCGAAATCGCAACGCGTGCCGTGCGAGTCCGATTACGAGGTGCTAAAATTAATAAGCAACGGTGCTTACGGGGCAGTTTATCTCGTAAAAGAAAAGTCTACGCGACAACGCTTCGCCATGAAAAAAATCAACAAGAACAATTTGATGTTGAGAAATCAAGTTGAGCAAGTTTTCGCTGAGAGAGATATTATGAGCTTTACGGATAATCCATTCGTTGTGTCGATGTATTGTAGTTTCGAGACCAAGGTTCGTAAAAAAGTCACGAGTAAATTTAATCTGTCGTGAGACAATGAAGAATAAAAATTAACGACGTTCTTTCAATTTCACAGAAACATCTGTGCTTAGTCATGGAATACGTAGAAGGAGGCGATTGCGCGAATCTTTTGAAAAATATCGGTCCATTGCCTCCGGACATGGCAAGATTTTATTTCGCTGAGACTGTCCTCGCCGTTGAATATCTTCACAGCTACGGGATCGTTCATCGCGATCTTAAGCCCGACAAGTTAGTACTTTTGAGTCTTCCATCAGGATTTAAAGTGATAGTTCGCGTGCACCGTGTGCAAGAAATAGCTGCAAAATGCGCTCGATTGAAACATCATAATGATCATGTTATTTTGACAAAATCCCAAGATCAGCTCATTTTCGTTGACAAACAATTAAATATCTTTGAGTAAATCGCATTTTCGAAGCAGCAGAGTCTGTCACTTTGAATCCATGAAAAACAGTGTTTAAAAATTAAGCTTATTACGCTAAATATTTTTTCCGTTGGATTCTAGTCTTCTCATAACGGCTTTGGGACATATTAAATTAACGGACTTTGGTTTAAGTAAAATGGGATTGATGTCACGTGAGTATATCGCACGTTGCAATCGTTTTTAACATCCTCTGTGAATCTTTTAATTTAATCCATTTTATCCAAAACAGTTGCAACAAATCTGTACGAGGGATACATCGACAGAGATACTCGTCAATTTTCGGATAAACAGGTTTTCGGTACTCCCGAATATATAGCACCGGAAGTTATTCTCCGACAGGGTTACGGGAAGCCCGTCGATTGGTGGTCGATGGGTATAATTCTTTACGAATTTTTAATCGGCTGCGTACCATTCTTCGGTGAAACGCCAGAAGAGTTATTTGCTCACACAGTGAACGGTGAATTTTCACTTTTTCTCTTTTCGTCGATAAAATCGTAAAGGCAGTGTCAATAAATAATAATTTTTAATGTGATGTTGAAAAATGATAGACGACATTGAGTGGCCCGACGAAGAAGACTGGCCAGTTCAGCCCGAAGCTAAAGATATTATAACGGCGCTGCTGCACCAGAGTCCTCGAGAACGTCTGGGAACCGGAGGAGCGCACGAGGTCAAGGACCATCCTTACTTCTTCGGTGTCAATTGGAACACGCTTTTGCGACAGAAAGCGGAATTCGTGCCGCAATTGACGAATGAAGAGGATACGAGTTATTTCGACAGTGAGTCGCTTATTTTTTTTCGTAGAATTACCATTTTTGAGCGACAAAACATGGTTTTTTTTCGTATTGTAGCTCGAATGGATCGTTACAATCACGATCTTGGGGAGGATACCGACGACACGGACGATTCGCCGCTCTTCGGTTCGTTCTCGTCGTATTCGCCGCAGTCGCGAAAAATATCGCAAACCCGTCCACCTCAGTTGACCGCGGACGGTGAATTGGATTGCTTCACCAAGAAGCAGTTGTTCCGGAACGAATTCGAGCGTCCGTTGTCGCAAATATCGCCAAGCTCCTCGACGACGTTCTCGCCGCCGCTGAGAGCCCTCGAGAAGTCCTCGTCGACGGAGAAAAATCGTACGATCAGCACTGCCAAGAGTAACTTACAAGAGTCGCTGAACAGGTCGGACAAGAGCTCGGACACGTCGAACACGAGCTTGATGTCGGTCAGCAGCAGCAGCGGCGAGTCGAGGTCGACGATCGTCAAGAGCAACGTCTCCATCGATGGTAATACCGTTAATCTGAGCACTCCGGATTCGTCGCAAACCGAGTCGGACGACATCAGTCCTCAGATTCAGAGAAAACGGCACACTCATTCCCGGGACAAGCTTCCCAGGTTCAGTATTTCCATTGACGGTGATAACACGTGAGTCATTTCGCCGAGCCTGGCCGAACCTTATTTTATTTTATTTTATTTTAATTTCGCCAACGAGTTATGAGTACTTATCGTTTGCTCCTTCCTCGATTCCTACGACTTAAATTCCGATCCGAGAAAAATGATTTATTATTTTCACTCTTTTCGATCGTACTCGCAAGTCATCACTATTTATTGTTATCGAATGAGTAATCTTCGATAAATCATTTTTTTTTCTTTCCTTTGAAGGCTCGATCTCGTCGCGGCCAGAAGGGACGAGGACAAGTTCAATTCCAGCACGGATTCTTTCGAGTCTTTCAATGCGATGCCTCTTCCTCCTACGGCCAAGCAGAAATCTCGTTCGGTCATTAAATCCGCATCGACGAGCGGATTGTCATTGGTCATTCCGACCAGCGATTTCTCCTGTAAGCCGTGAATTTCATTATTAATATTATTTTATATCATAATCTAATTCATTCGTATGTAACATAACATTCGAATCATGCGAAAACAAGTTGTTACAGACGATCAGCAGATTTGCGGTCAGTCGATCGAATCTCCCGGCGGTTCGTCGACAGCGTCTTCGCGGGACACATCTCCGTGCCGAGAGCTCAGTCCTCTCGTAACGAGTCTTAAGCCTCCGATCATCATACGTCGGGGACCATGCGGTTTCGGATTTACAGTACACACTATAAGGGTTTACTACGGCGACAGTGACTTTTATACGATGCACCATTTGGTCATGGTAATTGAAAAATAATTTAAAGGGTCATACAGTTAAAATATAATGCTCCGGTAAAACTCAATTTTTGTTCCAGGCTGTTGACCAATCGAGTCCGGCTTTCGAGGCTGGCTTGAGACCGGGCGATTTGATAACTCACATAAATGGCGAAACGGTACAGGGACTTTTTCACACCCAAGTGCTACGTCTGATGCTGAGCGGTGGGGATCACGTGACGTTGCGAAGCACGCCTCTCGAAAACACGAGTATAAAGACGGGAGGGAGAAAGCGGGAGCTGGCGCAGAGCAGAATGGCTCGACGGACTCTCCACAGGCAGAGAAAGCAGAAACGCGATCAGTCGGAAAAGAAGAAAAAGGCCTCGCTGTTCAGGCGAATAAGTTCGAAACGTGCGAGCGCCGAGATGCAACAGGTACGGATCGCTTAGACGAAATTCAACGTTGTTCAGGTTCTCTCGCATGGTTATTCTCGGTCTCGTCACCGAACGAGATCCGGTGCGGCACATTTTTTTTTCTATCACAGACAGAAAAAATGAAGATGCGGATCACGCCTCGCTTCGGAGCACCAATGAAAGCAGGAAAACAAATTCATACTGACAACAGAGAATTTTGTTTGGGTTTTAATTTCTTTCGAGAACACTACAAGGCATTTTTGCTAAGATTTCCTCTTTTGTTGTTTCATTACAGCCGTTAAGTATCAGTTGCCCCTTGTCGGCACCCATTCTACCCAGCGACAGCAAACCTCCACTTATGGTATGATTTCTTGTATGAATATATTTTATTTCATTCGCACGCTCGTCCACGAGCATTCGTGCGTCTCTACTCGATTATTTTTTCGTACAAATGCGACGTGTACGCCGCTTTCATATATCTCACGTCATGCTTTTCGTTCGTACGAAAAACAATTTCGCTTTTCGCGACTGAGATTAAGAATACATGGAAGGACCGGTAATAAACGTGACTGAATTATCCAGAAGTTTCATGATAGCGGAAAATAATAATAAATTTAATTTTTTTTAATGAAAAAGATATAAACGAACGTGAATTTTTAGATGGCCGCTGGAATCTGTTCTCCGTCCATGGTAACGCCGAGTCGTTCATTCCAATCGTTTTCTCGGTCACTGCCACCGCAACAGGAATCGTCGCCTTACTTCACCGGTGTGGCCAAATCCGTCGGAAGTCCCTCGCCACCGACGAACCGTCCAAGCTCGGAATCTTATCACTCGACCGGGAATTCGAGTCCCTGCTCGAGTCCAAATTCAGCTTCGCCCGGTTCCAGCACATCGACCGGAAGTATCGCGAACATTCCAAATCAGTCGCACTATCAGCGTCCAAGCACGTTGCACGGGCTCAAGCACAAGTTGCACACGGCAGCGAAAAACATTCATTCGCCGAACCGGCGAAAATCCGTTGGTCACATACCGCTGTCCCCGCTCGCGAGAACTCCGAGTCCCTCCCCGATACCCGCCAGTCCGACGAGAAGTCCAAGTCCGCTGGCATTTCCGACTGGCCACCAGCCTGGAAGTTCCAACACCACGCAGTCGTACAGTCCAGGTAATATTTTTCTATACAATTAACATACTATATTCTTACTTTTTGAAAAATCTCTCTATTAAATAAAAATTCACGCTCCAGTTAAGAATAATTTTTTAATTTCAAGAAAGCTTTTAAATAAATTCTCGATTACGCTAAACGAGTTTTTTTTTTCTAACGCGCGTCTCAAGTTATACACATTATAATTTTTTTTTTCAAGTAAGAGTAACTTGATTCGACTTTATCCCACTTCCAGGCGTATCTCTGTCCACACCGGGGAGCCAGAAAAAGAATTACGGGAGGCCGAAATCGGCGGAGCCAGGATCGCCGCTTCTGCGACGCGCGTTGAGCCCCGACAGATTGCATCCGCGATCCGCTGAGAACAAAACGTCGATATCGCCGCTGGCGAACACGGTGGTCAGAGTGACGCCACGGGTGACGAAGACGCAGACGGTGACCGAGAGCGCTGAAGAGCCAGCAACGTCGACGGTAACGACGACGGAAGCGCCGTTGAGAGAATCGAGCGACACCAAGTCAGGCAAGGATAAGAATTCGTGCATGGAAGCGAAACAAGTTAGCGAGTACACGAAACTGTCGCACGGCATATCGATAAATTTAGCCTCGGTTGGGCTCGCGAATTCGTGCGGGAGCACGCAGTTGCCTCGCATAGCCGAGGAGAAGGATTCTCCGACGGGAACGAAGGGCGACGACAAGGATCTCGCTGATAAGAGCAGCAGTAGTAATAGTAGTAATAATAATAATAATAGCCATAATAACAACAGTCCACTGCCGAGCGCGAGTCAAGGAATGCAAAATTCCGAGCGTCAGATGACGCTCGACTCGAGCCTTGGTTGCTCCAGAGCGCACGAATCTCGCGTCTCATCGTCCGCAAAGTCAACGATCGCGTCCTCATCCTTCGACAGTAATACGCAAGGTTCTTCGAAGCCAACGAGCGCCGATGCGCGTCCAAAGTCAACGAGTTCATCCTCCGTGCCATCATCGTCGTCGTTATCGTCATCGACGTCTACGAATTACAGCAACGTGCCTTGGCGCCGGAACAACGAAGCCGAGACGAGCGCAGCTCATCAGATGTCCAAGCTGAGCGTTCACGAGGCCAAGTCTTCTGCGAAGTGCAAAACTGATGCGGACACGAGAAAAGTACTCAAGAGATACAAATCTGAGAGCCTCGATACTTCGGGTAACTCGAGTCAAGCTCTAGCCGATAAAATCCACAGCTCTGTCGACGAAAAGGGCAGCAAGTAATCGAATTAATCGCTACATTTTTCCCGAGACAGCACCCATTTTATCCGGTCGTGTTTGGTTTTTTTTTTATTGATTTCGATAAAGAATGGATATCTAAATTTATGAATCCTCGTACGGGCGCGTGGGGTCTTATTGGACCCCAGAAAATTTGAATTCGCGTTTTGCGGACAAAATTTCTCGTCCCGATTTTTTAAAATACATTATTAAAAGTATTTTTCTTTTTAATAAAAAAATTTTTATTTCAAAACTTATTCGAAAACATGTTAAATAACAATTATCTGTAAAAAAAATCGTGAAATGTTGTATATTTTATTTTTTATAACAGTTTAAAAATTTAGGTCCACAGAGGCCCCACGCGCCCTTGCGCGTAACATTTTTTGACGCGCCCGTCCGAGGGTTAAAATAAATTGAAGTCGACGCTGACCGGGTGAAAATAATCGTGCTTGCTCGATTAATTTTATACACAAGCGTGTTACGCGGGTTCGTGGGTTCGAAAGAAAAAGTGTCAAAAGCAAAGGGCGCGAGCATGCCCAAAGTTTAAAAGGGCAGAGCACGCTTCGATTCCTCTGTCCCTGCTACCGCAACTATTCGTATCGTTCTGTACCTCGTATTGATGTGTAAATAATTTTTATCTCGAGCTCACGAGCTCTCGCCTTCGTGATCGCGAATATTCTGTAAATACTAAATTTTGGCCCTCGCGACGTAAGAGCATAATATTTTTTCGCATCGGTCTACATGTGTAAGGTTGGGATGCGCGTTTAAAAACGAAAAAAAAAAAACAAAAGAAAATGCAGAATACGCTCTCACTGTGAATAATTTGTCTGACGACTGAAGGATCTTTTTTACAATTATTTTTTTCATCTGCTGTGCAGTATTTTTTCGATCTCATTGACTTTTAAACTCCTAAAATTTCGGATTAAAATCACCGATTCATCATTGTCGAAAGCTCCCGACTCGCTTCAAGCGGGGCATAAAAGCATAAAACGAGAGATATACGTAAATAACGTTCTTTTTTCAAAGATGTTTACATTGCCATGTAGAAGAACATATTAACTGTTTAATTACGATTGATGTTCGAAGTAAGCTTCGTCGTTGCGTATAACGGGAGCCCTGCAGTGCTCTCGAAGAGCAAGAAAGAGAGGAGTGAGTTTCTCTTTTAATTTAGTATTAACACTTTTAATTTATTCTGAACTTCGCGTTTAGGCAATTTAGATTTTGGATTTTAAAGTAATTACACTTAGGCTGTTCGTGTTTAATAGTATCTCGAAATTTTGTGAAGCGTGATCGCATTATCGATTAGAGAGAAAAAAAAACACCGAATTGACGAGCTCAGAGCTCGAACAATAAAAAAAACCGCTCGATGTTATAGAAATTCGAAGGCGAAAAGCGAGAAAGACAAAAATAAGGAAGCAAGTAATTCGTCCTTAGCTCGATTAGAAATACGAGTAAAAATTATTAAAAGTAATGCGATGAGAAGGAATCGAGGAACTCTAAATTTCGTTCTTTCGCTTTCTCTCATTTTTTTCGTCCAGTGAGAAGAATGTGATGAAAGCTGCGAAAGGCTCAAAGAACTCGTATACATCGTAGTCGTTACGTTTTTTCTTCTTTATTCAAATTGTTTTCTTTCTATATGTGAGCTTGCATAATGGGTGATAAGTGGTTGAATATTAATAATTAACGTTGACGTTCGATTCACCGTCGAAGGGCTTCATCTAGTTGTCGTAATATTGTGAGCGAAACTGGTGGTTAAAAGAAGCATCGGAAACGAATGACAGAATATTTGGAGCTCGAACGATACGTATGTTTCTAAATTGCAATATTGTGAAACGTTCATCATCGTTGTTCATGTGATTTATTGTTTCGTAATGTTAAGGAGAGAAAAAGTGTAGAGAACATTTCTAACATTCCTGCTTGTCGAGATTTTTTTTTCATCGTCGAAGCGTTTTTTCACGATCAGAGGAGAAGTGTGGGCGAAAAATATGGATTGCGAGCTGGAAACGCTGGATGTTTCCTGTATTCGCAATCTCGTGCATGATACTTTTAAAAGTAAAGAAGTAACGAAGAACATTGCAAAGGATTCTTTTTAAAAATTGTCTCGTCGTTAAGCAATCGTTGACTAGGATTTATTATTATTACAGTAAACGATCGATAAATTCAGACACTCCTGTTTTCATTTAAATCGCTTGTAAGCAGCTTTTTATTTCTCATCATTGTCTCCATTGATAGTCACGCTGTTACAGAAGCTTTTTTAAATTACGATAATTTGTGTATCGCGTCTCGATGTTCGTGGCTGTTTGCAAAAATATTCTTCCGAACAGCTTGAAAAAAATGGAATATCGAGCTATTTTATTTGTGAAATAAGTTGCGATGTTACTTTTTGAATATTTTCAACGGAACATAATTTTTATTCCGATAGCATATCAGGTGGAAAAAAATGTGCAAGAGACACAAAGGAAGAAGTCGAAATTTTTCTTTCCTTCTTCATTTCTCACGAATAATCAAAATCATCAATTTCAAAAATAAATACAGAAAAACAAGAATAGGATTAAACGTTTTATTTCCTTTTTTTCATCGAACATCGGAAAAAATGGCGATAAGGGAAAGCGAATAATTTATTCTTAGAAACTATTATTGATATATGAATATTTAATCAGCGATACATCTTAATGTTGTTACTGTACTAAGCGAATTGTGAATAAGAGAAAAAATTTGAATATCCATTTAATCTAATTTAATTATCCAATATAGTATGTTTTGTCTACGCGTTCACTTCGGGCTTTCCCGAATAATTTTTGCACTTGATCATATCGAGAGTCGTCGCTATTTATACCTTGCCGACGTGCAGATAAACCTTCGTTATCGCTATGAAAACAAAACCGGACAGTGGATCAACTGGTTTGATCGAGGTCTCTCGGCTGGATTTCTCCTCAGCATTATGTTCGTCAATTTAACAGTATCGGAACTTATTTCTGTCTTCGGGAGGCTTCGCAGCTCACCCCTGGTAATTTGTTCCACTATTTTGCTTGAATCCTGAAATATGAAAATTTATTGATAGTGTAAGAAATGATTTATCAAAAAATTTCCTTCAGCTCCCAATCTTTATTACGTACTCCTGTATCGAACGGAAATCTTTGAGTTAATAGCTCGTAAAGAATAACTCCACTGCTCCAAATATCGCATTTGTAATCATACTTTTTTGCTTGTAAAATTTCCGGAGCCATGTATAATATTGTTCCCACGATTGTTTGTGTCGAATTTCTGAAAAGAAAAAGAATATTTTTCCAGATGGAAAAATAATACGGAAATTGTGTAATAAAAATCATTTAATTCTCACTCTTTTATGATCTTAGCAATTCCAAAATCGCCGATTTTGACGACGTCCCCTCGAAAACCGTCGAGCATTAAGTTGCCTGGTTTCAAATCACGATGCAGAATCGACTTCTCGTGAATGTGATTAAGGCCCTGGATGATTTGCGCGAAATAAAAGATGGCTTCCTGCGTTCATAAGTAAAGATAAAGTAAATTATTTTTAAATTAAAAATTGTTTTGAGAATAAAAAAATTGTTTTTTTTTGTAGATAACTCACCTTCTCTGGAAATGGCTTGTTTTTACGTTCCATAAGTTCCTGCAGCGTGCCATGAGATGCGTATTCCATAAGGATAAATGCCTTTCTGTTTTCGATCCAAGAACCGTGATACCCGATGATGTTCCGGTGTCTCAGCTTCTTCAGGATCTGGACCTCGTTCGCCACCATCTTTCCAATTTTGACAAGTATTAAAAACGGTTTTGAATTTCTTTTTTTTTCATCCGACTCACCTGCATATTTGAGTTACCGAGTTGTTCCTTGATGACGTAAACATCATTGTCCCCTTTCGATCTCACACGATACACAACGCTACATTTTGAATAAATGAATAAAATCAATAAATCGAAGAGAATGTTAGGTCATCAAATATCGAAAAATAATACTGTTTCTCACCCGAAGCTGCCTCTACCCAGTTCTTTTTCGCGCACGAAGTAATCGGAGGAGCTCATCTTTGTTGAATGTAACATACATCACAACTCATTCCAAAGAAAATCTTTCGATTTATATATTTGATAAATAGAATGGACTGTCGTGATAAGATAAGATAATTCTGAAAAATAACCAGGATTGAGAGCCTGATTCACATTATGTGGCATACTATAATGAGCAGAATCGATAATTCATTATGAAATAAAATTATGTGTAAACTAAAGGCAAAATCATCAGTTGACATTTTTTAAGACACGATTTATATAAATATAAAATTTGCATAGATCTTTTATAGCATCACATAAAATAGAAAGCAAAATATGGTAATCGAGATATTTATTGTAAAGGATTGAAACTTTTAATTTCTCATCGTCGAAGCTGTTTTTTCACGATCAGAAGAGAAGTGTGTGCGAAAAATATGAATTGCGAGCTGGAAACGCCGGATGTTTCCTGTATTCACAATCTCGTGCATGATACTTTTAAAAGTAAAGAAGTAACGAAGAACATTGCAAAGGATTCTTTTTAAAAATTGTCTCGTCGTTAAGTAATCGTTGACTAGGATTTATTATTATTACGGTAAACGATCGATAAATTCAGTGAAATAAGTTGCGATGTTACTTTTTGAACATTTTCAACGGAACATAATTTTTATTCCGATAGCATATCAGGTAGAAAAAAAATGTGCAAGAGACACAAAGGAAGAAGTCGAAATTTTTCTTCCCTTCTTCATTTCTCACGAATAATCAAAATCATCAATTTCAAAAATAAATACAGAAAAACAAGAATAGGATTAAACGTTTTATTTCCTTTTTTCATCGAACATCGGAAAAAATGGCGATAGGGGAAAGCGAATAATTTATTCTTAGAAACTATTATTGATATATGAATATTTAATCAGCGATACATCTTAATGTTGTTACTGTACTAAGCGAATTGTGAAGAACGGGAGCTACAGAAAAGCATGCTGAGATGTTTCGAATAAAGAAATCGGATAAGAGAAAATTTGCCACATTCATTTAATCCTAAACAAATTAGATGATCCTAATAAGGAATAATTCCGTAATGTAATATCAAAATAAGAATTTAGTATGCTCTTTCTATGCGTTGACTTCGCGCTTTCCTACATAATTTTTACACCTGTCCACGCCGAGAATCATCGCTTTTTCGACTCTGCCAACGTTTAGATAAACCTTCGTTATCGACGGCAACAAAACCGGACAGAGGATCAACTGGCTTGATCGAGGTCTCTTGGCTGGATCTCTTAACAACATTCTGTAAGTCAATTCAGCAGTTCCGGAACTTATTTCTGTCCTCGGAAGTCGTCTCAGACGTTCCTTGGTAATTTGTTTTATCATTTCGAGATGATTCTGTAATAATGAAAATTTATTGTAAATGTAAAAAAATGATTTATCCAAAAATTTCCTTCAGCTTCCAATCTTTATTACGTACGTTTGTATTGAACGGGAATTTATTGGTCAAGAGCTCGTACAAAATAATTCCACTGCTCCAAATGTCGCATTTGTAATTGTACTCTTTTCCTTCAAAAATTTCCGGAGCCATGTACAATCTTGTTCCCACGCAAGTTTGTGCCAATTCTCTGAAAGTAGAAGAACTTTTTCCAGATGAAAAATTAATGAACATTAATACGAAAATTGTGTAATAAACAATTTAATTCTCACGTTTCAACGTTTTTAGAAATTCCAAAATCGCCGATTTTGATGATGTCTCCTCGAGAACCATGAAGCATTATGTTGCCTGGTTTCAAATCACGATGCAGGATCGACTGCTTGTGGATGTGATGAATGCCCAGGACGATTTGCGCGAAAAGATAGAGGGCATCCTGCGTTCATGAGTAAATATAATATAAATCATTTTTCAATTAAAAATAGTTTGGAGAATTAAAATTTGTTTCTTTTTTCAGATAACTCACATTCTCTGGAAAAGGCTTGTTGTAACGTTCCAAAAGTTCCTTCAGCGTGCCACGGGACGCGTATTCCATCAGGATGAATGCCTTTTTGTTTTCGATCCAAGAATTGTAATAAGCGACGATGTTCGGGTGTCTCATCTTCTTCAGGATCTGAATCTCGTTCTTCACCATCTTTCCAATTTTGACAAGTATTAAAATCGGTTTTGAATTTCTTTTTTTCTTTTAACTGACTCACCTCAATAGTTGATCTACCAATTTGTTCCTTGATGACGTAGAGACCATTGTCCACTTTCGATCTCACGCGATAAACACAGCTACATTTTTAACGAATAAATAAAATTAATAAATCGAAGACAACACGTTACGTTTTCAAAAATCGAAAAATAATTCTGCTTCTCACCCGAAGGTGCCTGCACCCAGTTTTTTTTCATACACAAAGTCAGTAGATCTCATATTTGTTGAATGTAAAACAACACAACTCTCGTATAAAAGAAAATCTAAAAATTCTATTTTATAAATTCAATGGACTGACATGAGAAGAACGATAGGAACCATACGTTCGGTTTGAAGTCTCAGTAAGCTCTGTTAGTATGTAAACATCGAGTGTTAACCGAAATTCGGTGATAAGTAAACAGGATTGAGAGCTTGCTTTACATAATGTGACACACAATAATGAGCATACTCGATGATTCCTTATGAAAAAAAAATATATATATATGTAAACTAAATGCAAAATCATCGTTTGAAATATTTTCAGACAAAATATTTATATAAAATTTGCATAGATCTTTTATAGCATTGTATCAAAATGTACGCAAAATATGGTAATCGAGATAATTATTTTGTAAAAAATAGCAACTTTTAGCATTTAATGAAAGATTAAAAAATGTGACGATAAAGCTTCATTAAATTAGATGTACACTTGACAACATGACATTAGAGAAGAATTGAAAACGTTGAAAAAAAATTCTTTCTCAAATAATGTTAACGTGACTCCTACTTAATGTGTATTTTTCATTTTGTTTTAGGCTGAAAAAAGTTTTCTGGAGAACGCGTGACTGCGTCTGCGTATGGAAGGGAATGGAAGGGGAGCGAGAGAAGAAAAAGAATGAGGCAAGAAAGAGAGGGAGAGGCGAAAAAAAAGCGATGACTCGAGGATGGAGCACGGCCGCGGATGCTGCGACTCGGACCGAGTTACACGCTTCGCGGACGTTTTTATCTCCGTCTCTGTCTCCCCATGTGCCAGAGGCTCCGTTTTACTCGCTCCGCATGGTCGAGTCTGCTTTTTGCCTCCTACACGAAAAGAGCGAGCCAGTAGCATTTGGACCGCCGGCGGGGAGACTTGCACGCGTGAATAACGCGGAGTGCCCGACATGCGTTTCATTTCCATAATCGTTTTGTGCGTCGCGTTTTGTCCGATCTCAGGCTCGCTGGACGATTCTTCCCTCAACGAGATCCCGGTTGACGAGTCGCCGAACGAGAAAGAAATTTCAAAAATCGTCGACGGTGAGCCGGAAGCTGTCCAGGAAGCGAGCGAAGCACCGGACGAGACGCACAGTGAGAACGAAAATGTCGACGATCTCGACGACGATGAAGAGAACTTGAACACATTGAGCCTCGCGGATATTTACAAAATTTCGGCCGAGGCTTATCTCGACGAAGACTGGGATCGGTGCATCCATGGATTTAATCTGGCAATAGAAAGGTAGAGATTTATTACATTTTTTGTACGTGCACACTTTTTGGAGTTAAAAAAGGGCAGTACGTTAGCTCTGCTCTTCACTTCTCTACTGATGACTTTATTTTTTCGTATTTTATCTTGAATTTGGTTGCTATAAAAAAAATTGACGATTTTGGAATAAATTTACTCAAAAAAAACTCCTCTGCAGTTTTAAAAAGCCAAATTTAGCTTAAAATATGGTCTTGAGTAGAGAAGTGAAGAGCAGAGCTAAAGTACAGCCAAAAATTTCATTCTGTTAAAATTACTTTTTAGGTACAAGGAATACAAACGTGCGGTGATAAAGTGCAGAAAGGATTGTCGGGAGAAAGCGAGCGGCTCGCAACCGATATTTCCTTTCAACATCGACGATTTGCATTTTTACGAGAAAAAAGTCCGGGAGACTCTCTGTCTAATGACCTGCAATCAGGACTACCGGGACGAGCATGGACCGAACTCCTTAAAAAGACTGTCGCGCGAGATTGAAAAAAAATTCATTCAACTTTCTCCATACGAGTACCTCCAAATGTGCTATTATCAAGTAAGTAGAGAAAAAAAGCGAAAGCTTCGAAAATTGATTATCGAGACGTGAAGAAAATGTAAAAAAGTTTTATTACTTTTGTCGTAAAATACGATTCTGGAATAGATTGCGCAACATCTTTGAGTCCAGACTGTTTACGTCGTTCATTTAGGTCGTTCCTGAGTTCAAAACAGTTTTCGGTAAATACGAGCCAAACCCTCGATTTACGGTGCCATGAATAAATGACTAGTGGCCGGAACTGCATAGAAAATACACCCGTTAAATTTTTCGAAGGCACGTAAATTCTATTTCTAGTAGAAGCAAAAGACACGTACGCAAAAGATATTTTAAATATTGAACAATTATTATTTTAATCATAAAAATGAAAGTGAATTAAAATAAATGAAAGTAAACTAGGCCTTAATTTAAATTGATGTTTCTATACAGAAGATTATTAAACGAAAAACAAAAGAAGAGTATACGAGCCTTAATTTTCATGACTTGTTGCTTTTTATTCAACTGGTGGAATTTATCTTTTTCCTTTTTTTTCTCTTTAATACTGGTACGGCTATCGCGTTTCGCGACGATTAATGAAACTCAAAGCTGCAACCGGGCCAGGATTTTCCGCTGAGTCTCTCGGAGAAGCAAGTGTCCAAGAATTTCGTCACTCAAGATATAAAGTTCCAGAACTGTTCGTTCATTAGAAAAAATACGAGCGGCGACGAAAGTGATAAGGCAGGCCACTAAATTTTGTGCCGACGTTCTGAAAATAGTGCAGATAACATTGTCTCTCCCAGGAGGCAAAAAAAATTCTAATAATAAATCGTTTCTCGAATCAGTAGCCCGATTGAGCTCATTTCTTCGAATGAAATGAACAATTGTTTGCAGAAAAATCGTTCCCAAGACGCTGCGAGCGCCGTTTTCACGTTCCTCACGGCGAACCCGGAGCACGAGATCAGCCGGACGAATCTCCGCTTCTACGTCGATCGACCGGATGTCGATGAAGCCAAAGTTGTCAACTTGGAGGCCGAGCCCTTCGTCAAATACTACGTAGACGGCGTAAATGCCTACAACGAGGAACGTTACCCGGATGCCATTTCCAATCTCGAATGGTCTCTCAGTCTCTACCTCACGACCGAGGAAGATTGTAGAACCTACTGCGAAGGACACTTCGATCAGGGATGGCTTCCGGAATTTATTCCTTCCATAGCCAGTAATTTTTTTCATTCATTTTTATCCGATATGCGCACTTTTTAACTTGAAACTTTTCCTATCGTTTGATCCTAAAAACACGCATTTCTATCATGATTGACTTCTTTGATAGACTTCCTTAATACTACGTCTATTTTCTTAATCATTTAATATTAATTTTTCATAAATTATTATTTTACAGATCACTTTACTTTCTGCCTAAAATGCAAACAAAGATGCTCGATCAATATGAATCACGTGAATGGAGCGTACCACGCCGATTTGTTACCGAGTCATTATCACTATTTGCAAATTGCTTATTACAAGGGTGAGTGTAAAATATGCGAGAGACGTTTTTTTTCTAGATTTATTCATTATTTCGTGCAAAAAATTGACTACTTTTGTATTAAGGCTGAAGTATTGAGTGTATGATAACTGAGAGCCTTCAGGATTATGGTTGGTTATCTTGTTAATCCCTGTGACCTCATTCAGCAATTATCGACTGAATTGACACTGGAAGCGACCGTGCCTGAAATGCGAATGAGGCTTTTTGTTTCCGCGAGAACAGTCTCCACGAGTGTGTTCTTAATTCGTGCCAGGGGAGAAAAAAGTTACCTCAATTGAATTTACGGTCTCTAATTGATGCGAATCGCTCTCGACAGCTCTGCAGGCTCATTCAATATGTACGACGTGCTTTCAATTCTGATTGTCGGTTTCTTTCATAAGGTCGCTCAGTCTTTCGGAACGATTGTCTCGTTTGGAATTATTCGTCAAATCGAGCCCTGAGAGCCAGTTAAATTTCACGAAATTTTCTTTTTTTTTTCTCTTCTTTCGACAGTTGGGAATTTAAAGAACGCTTGTTCGGCCGTTTCGAGTTATCTGGTCTTCTTCCCGAACGACGAGACGATGGTAAAGAACAAAGCGTATTACGCAAATCTGCCGAAAGTCGAAAAAGACTTCTTCACCCCGAGACAAGTATTATTTTATATTCTCACTCTTACGATTCAACACTCTCAACTATGGCCAATTACGCGATTAATTTTATTGCAGGAAGCCTTGGACTATGTCAAACGTCAGGAATACGAGAAACGACTTTCGCGTTTTATCTTCGAGGAATTCCAAGTGCTCGCTCCTCGTCTAAATGGCACGAAAAACGAGGAGGAAAGGACGAGCGACGACAAATCCGAGGAGCAGGTAAATCCTGAAAAATGAATGTCCGTGTGTTCTGGTCAAATTTTCTCTGTAAAGCTTTTTGTAACGAAAACTTAATAAATATATTATCTTTGAATTTAGAATATAATGGTCCTTCTAAATTGTATTTGATAATAATTGCATTCTGAGCCCTCAGGATGGTCATAGACGACGTAGATTTTACAACGCCTAAAGTTATGCAGCTCCGTTCTGCATAGTGGAATTTCTGCAGCTGTCCGAAGGGGCTCGCTTGCACTCCGGGAAGATAATAAAAAAGCTTGTATCGAGCGCGATAAAATTGAGTCGCCGCGGAGGAGAAACGTTTCACAGAAATCGCGGAATGTGTACCGACAATGGTTAAAATCGTAAATTGTAGAATTGTTTATTCTTAAAATTTGCAGTTAACTGACAGTCCATCGTTCAGTCAATCGGAGATGGAATATTTCAACGATCGATCGATGTGGATGGAAGATGAAAGAATATTTAACGAGCTTTCGAAGAAACGTTTGGGAGACAAAATTCGCGTGATTGCCGATGAAAATAATCTGGGTGGAAAATTGAGATATCTGGCAGAAGGATTTCTCAACGAGACCGAGTGCAAGAGTCTCATTCATCTCGCCAGGGTGAATAAAAAATTCCCTTTTTCAAAAAAAAATGGAAATTTATTATTAATCGTAGTTTAAAATTGAAAATGATTTCAGTAATTTTGTAGATCGGGGCTGTTGAGGGCGATGGATACGAAGGTTTGGCGAATCCGCTCTCGGTGCACGAGCGCTTCGAGGGTCTGACGCTTGGACGAGCCGCGCTGGTATTTATCGCAATCAAACAATTGACAAAGTTAAAATAACATTTTTAATTCAAAGCAATCGTTCGACAGCTCGTATATTATGGACTGATAGAGCCAGAAATTTTAGAGCTTGCTCTGTCGAGTACGAGAGAAGTTCGTGACCACGTGCAAAATTACTTCAACCTCGATCGCCAGCTGTACTTTACATACACACATTTGGCGTGTCGCACGGCTCTCCCCGGTAAATAATGACTCCGAACGTCGAGTAGAAAAAATTTCAAGAGAAACATCTCAACGTCGATAATTGGTAATATTTTTGTTACAGGCTCGAGCGTCGATCGTGAAGACTTGAGTCACGCGATCCACGCGGATAATTGCGTCGTCGTGGAAAATGGGACGTGCGTTTCAGAATGGCCAGCCTACACTTTTCGGGACTATTCGGCGATAATGTATCTGAACGAGGACTTCCAGGGTGGAGAATTCGTGTTCGCGGCGGACTCGAAGGCTCGAACGATCCAGAGTAAAATCAGACCGCGATGCGGCCGAGCGGTGGCTTTTTCGGCGGCGGGAAACAATCTTCACGGTGTCCAGGCAGTTCTGCGAGGTTCGAGGTGCGCGCTGGCCCTCTGGTTCACCTTCGATCACGAACACATCGAGTCCGAGCGCTTGCTCGCCCGTGCCATCGTCCAGAGAGTTCTAACCGACGGTCCGGTTCATCCGGAAAACAAAGAAATCGTAAATTTGGTTAACTACGAAGACACGCTCTTCGAACTTTTCGAGACAGACGAAAAGCTAGTTGCCTTGTACGGCGCGTTTCGGAAATCGCGAAACGTCCACTAAGTTCCTATCACAGCGAGAGACGAGACTTTATTCCTAAATTTCTCAGGGACTATGAGAAGAGAAATGAATTCAGATCGCAGTATTTATACGCTATTTTTCTAATATATGAAACATGAATAATTTATATAAAATATTCTAGATCTTTATTAGCACAGTCATTACATGCCAACTGGATCGTTTGCTCTCGTTTACTTTTTTTTTTTATACAATAACCCTCCTATCGAACGTAACAACGAAAGTGTGTATCAACGCGTCTCCTTCATTTGCTCCGTTTACATTCCAGCTCGTATTCCGTCCCTCAATACTCGTAGTTATTTTATTTTAGTATGTGTATTATTGTTATGTATAAGTCGGTTTTTATACATGTATATACGCGATTGCACTAGTAGCGTTTTTGGCGCACTGTTCGTGCTATCGGAAGATGTTTGAGCCCCGTACACACGATCTCTCTCGAATCTTTCTTTTCTTAAACATATCTTTGATTAAAAACTCCCTCACTGGTCGCAGACATGTTTTTTTCTTTTTTTTTTTAGAAATTAAAGGACGAATCGAATCGTTGGTCACCCAGCGAATTTTCATAAATATTGAACACACAAACAAACGCGACGATACAATTTTTTAATCATATTTCTTAGTGACGTTTACGTATCACAAGAGTGCTCAGTCGAATCATCGAAATAGACGCGTTCATATTAACTTTTTTTTCACATTAAGTGTATTACACATTGTTCATTTTTTTACAAATCGATCCCTCGGAGAAGCGATGAAGTCAGAAGAGATATAGTTATCGTGTGTTCCGGACCGAAGTTAGGAATCGAGTTAGTTTCAGCCTTACAGTTAAAAATATCGTTCAATTGTTTTCATCGTTTATCTATTACAATCTATGTATAGCCTTGGCTTTTGATATCTTCTGGTTTTCTCTTTTTTTTTATTATTATATACATCTACGTGCGCGCTCTCGTGGCACGTTGAATAATGCGCTCAATTTTCTTTTGCTTTTAATCGCTTTGTTAAATATTTTAATTAGGTATTAGAAATGGCCGCAATCAAAAGAAAGAAACTATCTCCCACGAGTGAAAAGAAAAAAAGAACGCTCGAAGTCATCGTAGGCTGTTCGCAACAGTTTCGAAGAAATTTTACTATCCAATAGATTTCATAGATTATTGATAATCTTACGATTACAGAGGGAATGGACTAAGTTTTTTCTTTCATGAGCCTGTCCTGAGTCAAGCGTCAATTGCCTATAATACTCTTCATTCCTTATGGGTAAGTTCCAGGCGATTGAGGCAAAAACAAAACAGGAGTATTAGGATTTTTTTCGAGTCGAAAGCACAGTCACAGTGTTCTGTACGGACCATCGTCATCAGTGATAGAGAAAAAAAAATCGAAGCTTTACCCCGAGTCTCGTGGATAACGAAAGTTTTTTTTTCTTTTGAGCTTAAAAAAACGACTCGATCGGTGAGCTTTTCGTTTTCTCGGATATGTAAAGAGATTTTCCACGAGACGAAGGACAATTGGTTGGTTTGGATGGCAAAACGCTCGAATAATGCTTCATTTTTTTCTCCTTCGAGTCTGTCGAAAGTTTCTAAAAGGATGTCAGCATACTTTCGGTATTTAAGATAAATCAAGTTTTTTGCTGCATAGCCACATGATCGGTAAAGTAAACTACGTAAATGTACATACATAAATCTCTATATACGTAAATACGCAACATGAAAAGAATATTGAAAATTATCAAATAATAATTATAGATCTCGCAACTAATTGTACTGTTCTTATCGCTTTGAGAAACGGTATCGTAAATATATATTTAAAAAAAGTGTACTCGTAATACGCGACACTCCGGGAGGCCATTTGTTCGTGCCCAGAAGTGACGAGCGATATTTCTCTTTTTGGTATTCAACGATCGCCCCCCTTTTTCCCCTCGTACGATCTCCCCTCGTTCGTTTGTCAAGCAATGAATCGGATGAACGATTCGATCATCGCGACGTCCTCGGCAGTGAGCAAAATCGTCTCCTTATCTTTAACAGCACGGGGATCAAGTCGGTAAACTTTCCCACTTCGGCGCCCAGTCGGGTAACTGTCAATCCGTCGAGCTAGACGGTGGAGCGGCGTACCGTGTTCTCGGATCCGAATCTCCGTCGCAAATATATTTACCTGCGAGCGAAAATACAGATACAAATGATTTTTATATCATTAGCATTCCTCAATATTATATTAATTTCGAAAATAATGCAAATTTTGTTAGAAAATTGATGATAGGGTACAAAATACACTTTTTTTTTGTACCTGAGACGAAGCGTCGCTTGACAAGACTGAGCCTGTAACCCGGACCGACGAGCTCAAATTCTACACCGGACAGAGTGGTACCCTCGCAATTAAACTGCGTAAATATAGTTCCCTGAGTACCCGGACCGTGTTCGAGTTCGACCCTCGCTTTTAGCGAACCGACGCCGTTCCCCTCGCTGTGCTGCGATAATTCGGTAAATTTCCATAACAAACGATTCGTGTCGGGTAACCATTGAGCGGATGGCTTGCTGTGGAGTCCCTTGAAGCCACCTTCGATCGGTGCAGCCACGTGAAGGTTGAGCAACGGGCTTGGCGACGCCATTGCGCGACTGTTGTACTTGTAATCAATCTGAAGGTACAAAAATACAATTCCGCGATCACAATTATCCCCTCTTTTTGCACGTGCGCAAAAAAAAAGTACAGACCTTCAGATCTGTGTGCGAAGCCTCGCACTTCCAGTAAGCGACGATCTGGAACGGACACGAGCCAGCGCCCTCCTTATTTTTAATTTGGTATTTGAGAATGTCCACATTGAAATACGACGCCGAAGGATTTTGCTCGGCTTGTCGTCGTAGTAACGTAGTTAAGGCACTCATGTTGAATTCGAATATTGTACTATCCATCGTAGTTTGGGCCGCATCGCTGTTTTTTTTTTGTAAAGATTACAATTTGAAATAATTTCGAATGTTGCTTTTCGTACAGCGAATACTCACATGCTGACGAGTTGATTATTAGGCAAGAGTCTCTCGAGCCTGCTGCTGTTCCTTACGCGAAACGTGAGCTTGGCTGGATTCGGATTATTGGCAAGTACGGCGACGATACCAGCGGGAAAAGAGAGCATCATGTCACCGCTCAGTTTAACCTGGCAGCGGGTCTCGTCGGTGCCCCGAAAATACGAGTGTATGATTTCGTGGAAGGCAACGGCGAGCGGTATCGTATCTGCCAGGCCGATCGTCAACGGGGACGGGCCTCTTGACGATCCAACGCCGACACCGGCCGTCCGAAATTCCAAGCTCGCGATGCTGTCGGCTCGAGATATCGTCGCCGGTGACATTCTGCCGCGAGTTGTTCCTTCCCCGCGTCGCGACGGCGGCCTCGGAATTATTATCGAACCCGTCGGCGTCGACGACACGGATGACTGCTTCGGCGGTAAGGCTGGCGTTATGTCACCGACTTCCGAAAACAGATCTCCCTCTGCGACAAATTTTTGTTTATCTTTTTATTCATGAAGATTCTGATGAGAAGTCATTATTATTCATGACAATGGAATATTGATTTTATAATAAATTACCAAGTACTATATAATCTTTCGAGAATACTCTCTGTAAATATCAAGAGGATTCGATAAGAGTTTTTAAAGTTATGCAACTTTACAAATTCTTGTAAAATTGTTCTTCTTTAATGTTCAATCCGTTCTGACTGATAGTGACTTCTTTCCAAAAGAATTTTTCTTTCATGAATATCGAAACTTGACTAAATCTACCAGGAAATCGGGTGTGAGAGTGAGTCGCGGGGGCGGACATCGGTGGAGCCGATTGTGGAACCGGTGACGTCGAGAGAGCGGGTGGACTTTGCAGCGGTGCGTAAGGGTGACTTCCGGTCGGTGTCGAAGCGCTCGATGGCGTACTGCTCGGATTGAAGAGATTCAAACCGAGCAAGTCGGAGCTCGGCTTGCCTCCCAGCTGTTGCGAAACCGATTGAGATCTCTTCATATGGTGATCGGAATCCGTGTTCGATCCTCTGCGACCCTGGAATGCAAAGATCGTTCAATAATACAAAATACGAATAATTACAGGTGAATAAACTAAATACGTAAGATAAATGGATGAAAATTTTTTTTAACTTATGGTATAATAACTTGGTAAGCACCTTGGATGTGAAATTTATTTAGTGTCATTGAAAAATTGTATTTCTCTTTAACTTTTTCTTTCCATCCAAATGATTTTTTTTGCAATTTCTTGGACTAATTTTTTAATTTGAAAAAAAAAAAGGATTGTGAAGGGAAAAAATATATTATAGATTAAAATTCTAATTGGATTTGCGATAGAATTTTTTCAAATTTATGTTTCTCTAAATGCATGAGATATAAACTGCAGAAAAAAATGATCAGTGGGAGGGTTGCCAAGTTATTTTCTTGTAAAATAACTTACCGTAGGAGCCGGGGAGAGCGAAAGATTTTCGACGGTGGCTCGAAGTTCGTCGACGCTCGCGCTCATCGGCGCCCCGCCATTGCTCAGGGGTTTTATCTCAACGCGAATTTTCCTCTCTCGCTCGTCTTCGGACTCGGTGTCCGACGAGGAATAAAATCCTTTCTCGTTTTCCCAAGGATCGGGCTTCGGTCTGATGCAAAAGCCATCCTCGTCGACCTCGGGCGTCGGGGTCTCGGATTTTCTGCTCTCATCCTTTTCCTCTCTGTGCGAAAAAAAGCGAACAACGAGTTAACGCGTGTTTCGAACGAGCATTGGCTCTATAACAGCAAGCCCAGGGCCTCTCGAATATCTTTCTCATTAAATTTAGTATCGCACTAGGTTTGCTGGGCATGCATAATATACTGACAGGTCAGACTTTTCTTCCTTGTTGCTGCTCGTATCGATCGAGTCTTTTTTCTTCTTCGCCTTCTTCTCTTTTTTTCTCTTCTCCCGTCTGCTTCTCAGGAACCCTGTCAATTGACAAACATCAAATTTTAGACCAAGATACGAGGATCCGGGGAAAGATAAGTTTTCGCAAAATTCACAGTTACATGCTGCGACAGTGAATCGAAAAATCATACGATCCGGAAATTCACCGCACCCCGATAGTAAATCTTGCCTGTTCACGAGAAAAATACGTGGAAGATCGCTAGAATTTGAGAACGATGAGAAAAGAAAACATTTATTAACGAATTTATGGTCCGAGAGAAGGTGCAGATTGCGGGATGCAAACGGAAAACGGTGAAATAATAATAAATTTAGCGATAGATTGATACAGCTGCACTAAACGCGCATTTCCAATCGAACGATTGCTTTTCCTCATTCGAGGCTGATTTTCTCGCAGAGAGCCCACCACCGGATGCCAGCGTTAATTTAAGACTTCCAAGAAACAAATTTTAACGTAAATTGTTTTTCTAACAACTCATCGAGCAGAACGACTTTGGGCGTTCGTCAAAAAAATGTCGTTTCTTCGTTGCTCAGTGAAAGATTTAATATTTTTTCAAATTTTTCTTTTTTGTTGACGGGGATGACCAGAACGAAAATGGACGAACAGACGAGAATGTTGCTCTGGGGAAAAAACCGCTACGACAGAGAGATGGATAGAAAAAAAAAGAATCAAACAGAGAGATAAAAAGGAGAAAACATGAAACCTGTGAGCCATGCATAACGCATTTTTTTTTTATTAAGATCTGTAAAAATCGGCTCACCTTAGGCGTCCCGTCAGAAGACCCCTTTGCTCAACGTTATTCAAGTCCACAAATCTCCCATCGAGAATAGGCTAAAGGGAACTGTGAGCCATTTATTTCACTCGCGACATATCTTTACTCGGCTACGTCGGCGAGATCGCAAACGGAAATTAAACGTAAGTACAAGGGAATTGTAAAATTTCCATTGATGGAAGTACAAAAACAAAACGACACTTTTACGGTGAAAAATGAGAAAAAAAAAATTACAATGACCATTACCATGACGTGGACAGGGGACACGGACTGCACAACATTGAAATTGCGACGCGTGTTTGTTCAACTATTTAATTGAATTTTAGTCGGGTAATGATTTTCTCTCTTTTTCCCCCTTACATTCACAGAAATTGTATTGTGTCAATGCGACAGACATCCCTGTGTTCGTTAAGTGCACACAGAAAACAGATTTCCCACACGATTGTTAGAAAAACAATTTAGAATGTACGTTCGAAGGAACTTGGATTGTTTCTGCCATTCGTCTCCAACCCTGGGAAATTAATAAAGCGTGTTTCTGGTGTTTTTTTTCCTTTTCTACAAAAGCGCATGGTGTTTTTAACTACGAGGTGAAATTTTCAGCACACGATTTCTCAAGTGTGCGCGAGTGTCTGTGTGTGTGAGAGAGAGAGAAAGAAACTTCGATGAGTGATAAAAACATTGATAAAAATTCGTGAGCGTCAAAAGCTTTTTACGCTGCGAGTGTTAGTCGTTTGCGCTTATAAATCCACGAGATCAAAATTTACAATGTTGCTCCAACGCGTTTATCGACAGGTTGTGAAAAAATATATTTCCAATATCACTCGAATAGGATCTTTTTCATTAAATAGTTGTTTTTCCATTGTCGATGAAATCGTTCGGGCAACATTGAAGATTTTTTCGTGTCATCCTGGATCGAGATATTCAAAGCGTGTGCAAGATAGTGGAGGAATACACGCGTACTTTCAGCAATTAATCGAGAATTTTCCTCGTTTTTGATCCATCGAGGAACAAAAAAGATCTCGATAAAAACGTGGAAAATTCTCCGGTCCCTTCTTTACGACAGGCGATTAGAGACCGCGGAGTATCAGAGATAAGAGAAAGAGGCAAGAAGAGAGAGAGAGAGAGTGAGAAAAGCGAGAGAAACTCCCGAGAGAGAACGAGAGCTTGAAAAGTAAAAAAAAAAAATAAACAAAAAGAAGTAAAGATTTGATTCTTCTCTCGATTGTCTTTTTAAATATCTGTCTTCGCTCTTTAAAGTAATCCACGATTGAAGCAAGTTACATTTAGATCCTCTGAGAGGGTTCCTGGAGATGCTGGGAGGTGGAACAGCAGAAGGCGGATTGTTGGCCTGAGGAGTGACAGGTGCCGAACCAGAACCCGTCTGTTTCTGCCTCTCTGAAAAAATACTCGTCGCTCACTCCTCTGAACGGTCTAATCCGCTCCCGATTCAATAATCGATCTTGCGTTTTGTCATTATTAAAAACGTTTCTCATCTCGTGTTTCCTCCGCGTCGCGAAAAAATTCACGACGCTCCGTCACGGATTCCTCCACCCACGCCGTGTTTTGTTCTCCTCTCGTTAGACTCGCATCGAAGCAAACGCGCGAATGCAAAAATGAACAAAGCGTCAAATGTACATCGTGACACGTTTCCTTGTTATTTGGATATTATTCGTGATATTGCGAATGGTAATAAGTTTAAAAAGAGAACTATTTGAAAAATGACGATACTGATATATTCGTAGCGGCGAGATGAAATTGGAAAAGAAACGTGAATGTTAATGAATTTCGGACGAGAGTGGATCTTTTGTCCAGTCGACGCGTTCTCCGAGCCTCGACACGTCTCCTCCTCCGACAGAAAAACGTTCTACGGAGCACGAATAGAAACAAAGAAATACATTTACAATCGCGTGAATGCTCATTACGCTTTGGGTGATATATGCGCTGATAATAGGCATTAAAAGTTCATGTGCAGATGAAAAAAAGAACTCGTGGTCTAGCTAATTTTTCAACAATAACGTGCCTGTTTAAATTTTCTATTTGGCGAGAAACGAAATAAAAAAATTCACAACGATAACAAATTACTGCGTTGGCGAAAACAGAGAAAGCAACTGCACTTTTTTATTATTATAAAAACAAGAAAATGGACGTATCGAGGCTGAGAGCGATTCGGTAACTTTCTCGTTGGATATTGACGTATTCTCGTTGCGTTTCTCGTATCGTTTTTTTTTCTAACATTTGACCTACCCTGGGAGTTGGACATGAACAGGTTGAGCAGAGAGGTCGTACGACGTGATGCCTTGGTAGCTTGTGTCGCCGTTTCTCTATCCTTTTCCCTAGTTTTATCCTTCGCGTGAACCTTCTCGTCTCTCTCAATCGTCGAATTCGTTATACCCACCCCCATCGCACTGTGATTTGTTCTCTTTGTGTTATTTTTGTTACCGGCAACGCCCGTTTCCCCGTTCGCCCCCTTCGGCGTGGATTCCTTCGCGACGTCGTTGTTCCCGCTCTCGACCTGCGCCTGACTCGTTATTTCCGCGATACTCGTTATCACTTCCTCGTACTCGATCACACCTGAGAAAACGAACAATTATTTTACAAAAATATATTTCCAACGACAATTTTTATCTTTCAAACTAATTTTAAACTCTCTGACGTGCATTATTATTTTATTGCACATTTATTTGATCTATCGTAAGATAATAGAGAAGATTACTCACCAGGTTTTTCGAAGCCTGTGTACTTGCTCTGGACAAATTGTTCCAACAACTTGTCGACTGTCATATCGAGGCACTGTCGCTTAAAGTCTATGTGAACTTGTCCCACTTGCTCGTGATTCGTTTGCAGCACGTCGGCGTAAGTGTTGAGAAATTCCTTCATGTGCTTCAAATGAGTCTCCTCGACATCCTGGAATCTCTGTTGGGACGAAAGAAAAAGAATTTATCGAAGCTCTTCACCGAGACGAGTTACGAACAACGGGGGGAAGAACGTACTCTGCACGCCGCGGTCATCTTGTTCTCGAAATCGTTCCGAACGATCGTGTACTTGTCGACGAGTGCTTTGTAATCGTCCTGGGACTTTTTAAACTTCGCCTCGGATTTCTCGAGCTCCCGTTGACTCGCGTTGTCCTTTCGCAATTTCTCGAGCTCGACGCCTCTCTGCATACACATGTCCTTTGCTTTCTGCAACGTAACCGTGATACTCTGCATGTTCTGAACGACCTCGAGCGTCGATGACTCTTCCTCTTTCACCTGGAACGCAGAAGCGTTTTATTTCTCATTAATATACATTTTTTCATTAGAATTTGACTCATTCGAGGGAATTCATTTCGCTATCGTACACTCTCGGCCTGTTCAACAAATGTCCCGTGGGTCGAATCTACGAAGGGGGCGGACACTGATAAGGATAGAGGACGAATCGAATAAAGATACCACGCTTCGGAGAAAGTTCAAGTTCAAAAGTGAGCCTTTCTTTCCCTTATAGAATATTTCTTATGGGGTGTAAACGTTAAAAACGAGTTTTTAAAGTAATTTTATCGCTGTATTAAGGTAGTTCGATAGCTAAGTGCCGTATAAAAAAGCTCCTCTTCACGAAAAAGTAGTGTCAGCAGTCATAGAAGAAACATAATCATGCTATTTTTATTGAATTTTCCTCACTTGTACTGATCTTTGAGAGCGTTAAATTTTCTCTAAAGTGGTAATTTTTAAAAATAAATATCTCGATAACCACATGGTGAAGCCTCTTTAAATTTTGCACACATATTAATATGGTGTCAAAGAAAATTAGTGTAAATTTTGAAAAAATTCCGTCTCAAAAGAATTCAAATGATGATTTTATATTTAGTTAACACATACAGCCAAACTTCTGAATAGACTGTCACGCGATTTCTACCTTAAGTTTATTGCTATATACCTTTTGCTGTCACTATGAATCAAAATGACCCAACGTTGAACTTTAACAAAACAAAGGGTTAAATACCCTCAATAAATATGAAAAAAAAATATAAATATATATTCTAACATTTTGAACTTTTTTTCGTAAATAACGAATCGTCTGTAATTCTGACTCGTTTGCAGTTATGAAATAACGTTAAATAGCAAATGAGAGGTTTTCAAAAGTAGTACGAAAGATAATTACAGCCTTGTGTTTCTTGTGTAATTCGTCAGCGTATTTGGATACATCCTTGATGAGCTCGGAGACCCTCTGTGCCATTTGAAGATGAAGACTCGCGAGTTTCTCGGCTGCGCCACGAAGCGCAGCCCAGACAGGTGCAAATGTGCCCTGTGTGCTGCTGCTGTTGCTCGCCTGTTTTGCAACCTTGCTGAGCAGCTTGTAATTGTTCTCCTCGATCGCCGATCTCTCCCGGAGAAAATCGGCCAGCTCTTTGCTCGCGACGACTCCATGCTTCATATTATGATACAGCACGTCAAATCCATTATTCTTGTCACCCTGCAAAATAAAGAGCAAAACGTCAAAAAACGCCCAATTTTTTTTCCACAGACGATGAAGTAAAAAAAAAAATCTTCGCTAAAACTCTTGCTCACGAAAATCGTTAATCGACGAAGCGGTTATTCGCAAAATGTTAATTCCATAAAACTCAAAATTATCAAAAATTAATCAAAATTTGTCGAAAAACACGAAGCGAAGGGACAGGACGAACATTTTGAAAAAATTTTCACGATTTTTCAGTCTTGACCAACGCTAAACGTTTTTCTCTCTTATCGCCGGCAGGATGTTAATTTCTTGATAAATCGTCCCGAATGGAGAGCAGAGAAGGAAGGAGGGTCTCGTCCGGGTGTTCGAAGCTGATATACCAGAAGCTCTGATACTATACACGAACTATCACAATGGGACCGAGAGATATCGAAATCCAGAGAAAAAAAAACAAATTGGGAACGAAAAAAAATGAACTTTTCGTATCTGATAAAAAAAAGTTCATTTTTGCGTACAATTTTTTTCGTCCGTATTGAAGCGTCTGAAAAAAAATTCATCCAGTCGCAAAAATCATGCATCTCATGCCATTTTGTTGCAGTCTGTACACGCACACACGCACGATTTAAAAAAGGCGAACCAACCGGTTTTTTCCAGGTTTTCCTCGTAATTGCCTCACCGGGATAAATCCATAGAAAATAAAAAAGAAAAGATTTGAAATTAAACTCGTCCTCGTCACCGTACACATGTGTATTTTTTTTTCCGTTCCTTCACCAGCTCGATACTCGCATTATTTATTTTCTACTTCTATTTTTATCGGCCGGAGAGAGTCTCACTGATTTGTTCGACTCTCCTCCCGATGAATTTTCAATCAATTTCCAGCGACTTACTTGGCCCCGAATTAATTCTGATTAGGAGAGTGGGCCCAAGTGGATCGTAATATGTGGGACACTTGGAGAAAAATGACGGGAGAAAAAAAATTCTTGATACAGAATATAACGCAGTCAGGACCACTTGACACTGTGACCCTGCGCGCTCGGCTCATAAATCGCACGAGAACAGCAAAGTTACTGTTAAAGAGAAGTCAGTCTGTGTGCTAGACGTGTACGTCAAATAACATGAAAAATAAAATAAAAAAACTCCTACACAGACATTTTTATTCATCGCGAAAAAATTTTGGGATGAAAAAAAAATCGAGCCGAAGCTTTCTGACATTTTTTTACCGAATAATACGAGCAGCTTTGCACAAAATAAGTATTATGTTCTTCTTAAGGTAGTTCTATAGTTTTATCGATTATTTTAAGATTTTGTTGAAAATTGGTACAGTCATTCTTTAATATGTTACACATCGTATTAAATTTTAAGAGGTTTCACCAGAAGTAGAAATTGAGATGTTTAGTGTTAAAAACTCTAATTTTCAATGTTCTTTCATAAGAGCCTGTATTAAATATTTTCAATCCTAAATATCTTGAAATCTAGGTGGTGAATCTTCTTAAAATTTAGCATAGATCTCTCTGCCTTAAGGTAGTACAACCGCAAAACCGTTTTGAGACAGATTTTCTTAAAAATTTGCACAGGTCTTCTTTAATGTCATACGAAAACACGTGTCAAATTTAACAAAGCTTCACCATCTAGAAATCGAGATATAATACATTGAAAGTCGTTGTTTTTCGAATCTCCCATAAGAGCCCATGTTAAAATTAGCAATTTAAAAAAATTAATATCTAAATAACTACATGGTTGAGCCTTTTAAAATTTTTCAAACATTTTGACACAATGCTAACGATTATCTGTGCAATTTTTGAATGAATTCTGTCTCAAGAAATTTCAACTGATGATTTTACATCAAGTTAACACATAAGAACAAACTTTTGAATAGACTGTCTCGGTTGTACTACCTTAAGGTAGGAGTCGCGTGACAGTCCATTCAGCGGTTTGGCTGTACGTGTTAACTAAATGTAAAATCATCACTTGAATTTTTTTGAGACAGAA